>CAUYRH010039426.1:0-12762 GCA_963574655.1 Perodicticus potto
TGTGACAGGCGCCTGTGGTCTCAGCTGCTTGGGAGGTGGAGACAGGAGATTGGCTTGAGCCCAGAAATTGGAGGTTGCTGTGAGCTGTGATGCCACAGCACTCTATGCAGGGTGACAGCTTAAGGCTCTGTCTCAAAGAAAAAAAAAGAAAAAATAAATAAATAAAAAATTTATTGGGATATTTTTCAAATTTCAAAACCAAAATAGTTTCATGTTGAAATTTTAAAATTACAAAAGAGCAGAAAATATAAAGTAACTTATACTTTATCTTTTTCTTTTAAGAGGTACAGCTGTTGATAATTTGGTATACAGCCTTCTAAACACATGCATATACTTATGTATATTTAAAATTCTGAAAAGCATAATTAGGATCATTTGGTTCACGTTGTTTGATACCTGATTGTTTATTTAGCAATGTATTTTGTTTGACATTACATTTTCTGCTATAATAAGTATTTTTTATATAACATGATTACTCATGGTTACTTCAAATTCCATCATATGGGCCAGGTGCAGTGGCTCACGCCTGTAATCCCAGCACTCTGGGAGGCCAAGGCAGGTGAATTGCCTACTCTCAGGAGTTCAAGACCAGCCTGAGCAAGAGGGAGACCCCCGTCTCTATAAAAATAGAAAAACTAGCTAGGTGGAGTGGTGGGCACCTGTGGTCCCTTGGGAATCTGAGATAAGAGGACATTTGTTTGACATTACATTTACAAAATATAGGAGGAGATCAAAGAATAGATACGTTTTTCAGGCTTTTTTTTCTAGTGCCAAAGTTCTCTTCAGAAAAGGGATGTCAGTTTATGAGATGAGAGCATGCTTATTTCCTCACATGATTGCTAATGCTTGAAAATCATCAATAAAGAAAAATAAATCTGCATCAAAGAAAATGCCATGACACAGTTTGCAAGAAAATATGGAGGGGAAAAGTCATATCCAGCAACCTGGAGATCAAAATTTAAATAGTCATCTTCTAAAAGCACCAAAAATGGAAGAAATTAAAAACGTCAGTTGACAACATGAGAAACAAGAATCATCTCCTTTGAATAGTAACATTTTTAAGGAAAATCTTACTGTATTACTCTGTTCAACATACTCAATTTGGAACGTCTTGGCTACCATTAGCCCATATTTTTGAATCTTCAGTATTTTAAGCTGCCTGTCTTTCAACAAACTGCTGAGCTGTTGAAGTACAGACCCAAACGAAATGTCTGCCTTTTGAACTTGTTGAGGCTCCTAAGTATTACCACATTCTCAATGCATTGGGCACAAAGACATAAAGATACATAAAACAAGATTTTATTGTCTTTGGTTCACAACAGTTATTATCATGGATGGCTGTATCTCATCATTTTTAATCTCTGCTTGTGTCTGCAATAATAAAAGGGACCTGGGTACCAACTCAGGCCTCTTATCCCAGCTCTTTGGGAAGACAAGGCAGGCGGGTCACTTGTGGCCAGGAGTTTATGAACAGGCTTAGCAATACAGTGTGACCCCTCTCTCTACAAAAAAATGTTTTATAAATTAGCTGGGCGTGGTGGTGCATGCCTGTAGTCCCAGCTACTCAGGAGCCTGAGCCCAGGTGTTTGAGGTTGCAGTGAGCTCTGGTGGGCCACTGCACTCCAATGTGGGTGACACAAGAGACCCTATCTTTGGGGGAAAAAAGAAAGGAAGGAAGGGAGGACGGGAGGGAGGAAAAAATGATGGAAAGGTTATTTTTCTAGTATGAACAATAATTGTCACCAAAGTAAATTATAAATTATAAGACTTTCTACTTTTGCCCAAATTAATCAAACTGACTATCAAAAAATAGAGCCTGTCTTTAAGAGCACTTTTTCCTCTTTCAAAGACTTCTGAAGATTTGCTAGAAATTAATTATGAAAGTTTTTCTGCAACATTTTTTATTGTTTCAAATTTTCTATACATGTCAAATACTTTATGATACTCATATTTTCTTTTGAAAGGAGAAAACTCATAATGGTTCTTGTCATTGAATAAGAAAGGAGAAAAAACATTGTAAAGAATCTAAGCACGTGTCTAGGGAATCTTCATTTTCTCATACTTTAGTATAATATGCAAGAATTTATTTCTTGGTTCACAGGTATTTAAATGATGCCACAGAGACAGAAGTGAAGCACATACATACTAAAATCAAGCAATTTACCAGAAACCATACAAGAAATAAACATGGTATGGACTATGAAGCCTTTTTAATAACTTTAACCTTTTTCAAATCAATTATGAAGCTTTGTAGACTAGATACTGTTAATTAGCAAAAATATATCCCATGTCAGAGAATGCTTATGGCTCACATTTTCTGTTTGCACTGAAATGACATTTGAATGGTGCTACAGTAAAATAAATGATTTCCACAGAATCTACTTGATTTTTCCCCTCCTCTCTCTTTAGATAGGATGAGATACATCTATGTTAGAAATTTCTCCATTTAGAAAAGCTTATTATGGAGAGAAAAGTCACAAGCTTCTTTCTTGTTAACCTGAATGTGAAATTATCATTTTCTGAAGCTTCATAAGGTGCTTTAAAATGCACCTACTTTCTCCCATCATCTTGCTGGCAACGAAGGCATACTTGCTGAAGGTCAAAGAGCTGCACCTTGCAGAGTCCCAAGGTGTTCTACAAATACTTGGAGATCATAAAAAGCCTAGGAAGCTCCTCCAGAAACTAAGAATCATCATTTTGTCATTGTTACCCAGATGAGATAATGGGGTGGTGTTTTAGTTATCTTACCCAAATAAAATGTCCCAAATGTATCTGAGGTAAACATGCCTTGTGATGTCATTCAGCTATTTGACATTTACTATTACATAGTTGAATTCACACACCCCCCATACCCTGCCCCTAGAGAGCTAACCTATGATAACCCTACTTGGGGAGTGTCAGTTTGCTGTCAAGTATGTAAAAGTACAAATTTGGAGAACGGGTAAGGTAGCCACCTTGACAGTCTGGACAATAATAGAATCCATTCTATTCAGTCATGAGCTCAAGGCACAGCTGCTGTGGAACTGCTCTAACTATACCGTTCACACAGAATCAGCCTAACCATGTCCACACTTCTCCTTCTTAAGCCCTCAGTTGGAACAGGACTCCCAGTCTGCTGAAACCTAAGCCCCACCACAGTTTCCAAAGAAAAGTTTGGATTCCAGGTTAAATGTCTTGAATATTCTCCCCTTTACAGTATCTCCTCTTTAGAACTTAGCATTGATCATTATCTGGTAGCCACTGCCAATGCTCATGGAAATTTTTGGTTTTCCCCTCCTAGTCATGTGGTCCCCCTAAAGTTAGGCATGGTCATGTGACTTGGTTTGGCCAGTGAAATGTGAATGGAAGTAAATGCATCCCTTCCAGCCAGAAGCTTTTAAGTGGGCTCCGCACCTGTGGCTCAAGTGGCTAAGGCGCCAGCCACATACCCCTGAGTTGGCAGATTCGAATCCAGCCCTGGCCCACCAAACAACAATGACGGCCGCAACCAAAAAATAGCTGGGCATTGGGGCGAGCGCCTATAGTCCCAGCTACTTGGGAGGCAGAGGCAGGAGAATCACTTGTGCCCAGGAGTTGGAGGTTGATGTGAGCTGTCATGCCAGGGAGACAGCTGGAAGCTCTGTCTCAAAAAAAAAAAAAAAGAAGAAGCTGATGTTGGACTATTGAGTCCTCTCTTTTTAATGTGGGATTCCAGAGTGAATGTGGGCTGGAGTCCTGCTGACATGTAGTAGACATGTAACATGAAGAAGAAATACAATTTTATCTTAAACCAAATCATTTAGACTTAGGGGTTGTTTATTACTGCAGCATAACCTCCCTCAGTTTAAATGATACACTTTCTTCTAAGTGGGACTTGTGTTCTAGGTCATTTCTTCATTTCTATGAGCGTGAACTTTTTCTCATTCCATAAGTATGGTTCAGGCCCGGAGCTGTTTCCCTGCTTCCTTGTCTAACTCTTGCTACCACCTGTCATTGCAAACAGGATCCCTGCTTCTGAACCCAGCTAACCCAATGGATGGATCTCATGTAAGTCCCGTCCACCTGATCCCTCATTAGCCCTCATTCTGGATTCCACTTAGCTCGCTCTTTCCCTTTGTTAGAACACAGGTACCTTTCTCTGTACCCTGTTCCCTCCCATGCCCTGGCATGGTCACAACTCCTGCTGTGCTTTGTGAATGGTGACTCTGATCCACAGCTGTGACTTCACACGCAGTCCTACAGCTGGAACAGGTCTGGCAATGCACACCCAGAGTCCTTGAGTGGCTCTAAGCCTGGGCCTTGGCTTCCTCTGCTCTTTTTGCCCTGTGCTACCAGGTAGCATTCCTTCCAGAATAAACACTATACAAGCAGTAGTGGCCAGGTGGAAGGAGTGAGATATGAAGACTAACACAGCAGGGTGGCAGATGGTACGAGTAGGGTGTTTATTTAAGATGGAGAAACAGGACTATCTCTTCTCAATGTTTTGGTTAATTTCCATTTTTGAGAAATGTTCACACATATATTGTTATGATTTGAATCCTTGTCCCACTCATTACATTTTTTTTATTGTTTGGGATTCATTGAAGGTACAAAGAATTAGGTTACACTGATTGCATTTGTTAAAGTCCCTCTTATAATTGTGTCCTTTGATCCTCCCAGCCCCCCCTCTCCTCCCTCTCCTTGCTCCCTCAAAGAGCATCAATTCAGGGATACTCAGACAGATTTTAGCCCAGGATGTTCATGAGAGTGCTGCTTATAATAGTGAGAAGAAAAAGTCTATACCTAAATGTGCCAATGGGAGAGAGGTGAATATAAATTATTGAATGCTCTGCTGTAAAATATCATGTTATAAGATATGTAAGGATAAGAAGAAACAGTAAATTAAATACAAAGAGGAGAGGCTGGGCACAGTGGCTCATATCTCCTAGCATTATGAGAGGCTGAGGCAGGTGAATTGCTTGAGCTCAGGAGTTCGAGACCAGCCTGAGCAAGACAGAGACTCCCAGATTTACTAAAAATAGAAAAACTAACAGGTGTTGTGGCAGGTGCTGTAGTCCCAGCTACATGGGAGACTGAGGCAAAAGGATCACTTGAACCCAAGAGTTTGAAGTTGCTGTGAGCTATGACACCCCAACACTCTGCCACAAAGTAAAGACTCTGTCTAAATAAATAGGAGAAATTCAAAATAATGTAAGATAAGTGTATATAGCAAAATACCACACTGGTTTCAGTGTGCTTCATTTCCTTTTTTATGGTTTTTGTATTTCCCAAATTTTTTATAATAAATGTGCTATTTTCTAATTAGAAAATAATGCTACGCCATCTGATTAGAAAAACATGGTATTTACTTTGGTTATGATGTTGACTATTGCACTGAGACTTATCCCCTGTCTTTTGTTGTTTTATTTTGTTTTACAATTGCATATCCTCTGGTTTCCTAACAGGCTTGATTTCTGTCTTTCTTATTCATTTATTTATTTTGGTCTTGTTCCATTTTCAGAAGAAAATTTAACAAAATTACTGTATACTAACAATTACTATATAGAACAAAATGTGAGGAGTTCCAAAAATGTTTTTCTGAGGGTGCATATTATATAATACTGGAAGCAGTATTAATACTTTTGAAGTGTCATGGTTTTCTAAAAGATAAAGAAAGAAAAAAACTCACTTGTGAGTAAAGCCTTGGAATAATATATTCCTTTTTTTAAAGCCTGGAAAAATCTGTCTTTGAAGAATAGACAAAAAATTATAAAATTATTCCTGCTTGGAAAGGGAAGAAAAGAACTGTCAAGTGCAGGCTCCTTTCCTCCACATGGTGACTGGGTCCATTCAGTGCCCAACGTATGTATATGGCCTTTTCCAGTTCCCGGATCAGCATAGGCCCTATTTTCTGGGGATCAAGCACCCTCTGCAGCAGTGTGCCGGCTTTGGCCTCTATCTCCGAGTCCTGTTCTGTTCCCCTCCCAGGAACCTAATCTCCTAGGAGACTTAGCTGGGAGGGATACATCCCATCTCTAATCTTCTTTTCTTGTGCCCAACTTCTCAGATGCAAGCTTCAGCCCTTCCAGTCACAGACTTCTTCCTCTTTCTGTGTTCTGTCCTGTTATCTAGTGGGAGGGGGATGAATAACATGTATGAATAAAAATGACTGAATGAGTGAAGGGAGTTATTTGATCTATAAGCACATGCAGTGAAATCTCTAGAGACTGTCTGAATACAGAACAGTATTGCCTGAATATAAATACTGAAGTGCCTTGGACAGAACTACAGCAGGATCTTTCCTGTCAGCCTCAGTAGGCAAAAGAGCATGATTCTCCTCCCCACTTCACTCTCCCCATATGACCTTAATACTGCGCTGAGTCCAATCCCAAGATGTCAGGAGTGATCCCCATAGTTAGGTCAAAGAGGTGACATAACAACAGCCTCTGCAAGAAATGGCAATTTTACTACTTTGACAACCACGGCCTGAGGATAAGTCTCATTAAAATCATTTGGATATGAATTTCAAGGAGACACAAATGATTTTCCTGCCATTTTACCAATATTCTGCCTTCTATACACTCAGAGAGCCAACATCCAAATGTGTTGACCTGGCATGGATGTATTCTTCATAGAGAAGAGAATGATTCTGGAATCCTCAGATAACCTTTGTTTTTCCACTCCTGTCTTGAAGAAGTTTAGAATCTGTAGTCCTGGAATTGCAGATAGTGGAATTGGCAGCCTTGCACTGATCCCTGCAGAAAGATGTACGCTGAAATAAATACCTTTGGCACAATGACATGGCTTTGATGGCGTTTCGGAACTAACAGCAGGCATCGGAGCAATATGCCACCTCATTGACATTCCACCACATGCCTTGAAATTCTTCCGGCAGGCCCTACTAAAAAATCTTGCAAGGCATGTATTTCAGGTAAACTGTAACCATAATTTAGGGGCATTTGAGTGATTCCAGACCTTTAGATGTTAATCACTTGGCAGGACACAAAGTCCCAAAGAAATGGTGTGTGATGACTTTAAATGATTTAAGCAGTGAATGGTCAGAAAGAGTTCCCAGGAAATTGCCTTACCCTTACTTAATCTGACTCTTACTTTTTAAAATCAATTTGAACTTATTGTATTTCGAGATTTTCCCCACAAATACAGCAGCAAAAGTATGGCATGTAATCTGTCACACAACAAGGTAGATGTAAAACAGAACCGCCTATCTTTCTGGAAAGCACTTTTTCCCCCCGAGTAGTTGGTTACGTCTTTCCTTTGATCCCTGCAAAATGTCACCTTTGAGATCTAACCCTCATGAAACTGAACAAACTGATCCTTTCCTTGGAGTCTCCATGAATGAAGGGGAAGAGTTAGCCAGTAGAATTTTTGTTTGCTTTGAGCAAGCTACACCCCTATATGCAAAGAGTTAAAAGGGTCTGTGACATCTGCAGAATTAAGTTTTGGAAATACCTATAGAACAAGCTCAAGATATACCTCAACTATGAAGTCCAGTGGATTTGTGTTGCAAGAAAGCCTGAACTATCTTGGATTGTGCTATCAGACAGAACTTTCACTGAATTATGGGTCTTATTAGAACTCCACAAAAAAATGACTTTCAACTTCTTAAAACTCAGCGTTAGACGTATGGTTTACTATTCAGTTGAAATGATGGTTATAGGGATTTTCAGATAGACACATAAGTTTATAAAAGTCTCTGAAACTATTTAAAGCCTCAAAGTAATTTACAATGATGAAGAGAAACTCAAAATTAAAAGTAGTTTTGACCTAAATCAATCCCTAATTTTAAAATTAGTACTTGTGGTTTAGCAAAGACAGGGAATGAGTCTTTTTATACACTACTGGTTGATATAAATTGCTACCAACTTTTTGGAGAACAATTCAACTCTGTATATCAAAAAAGTGGATGTTTTTTGTCCCAATAATTTTACTTTGTGAAATTTATTCTAGGGATATGGAGATGCACACACAGATTTATATACAAGGATTGTTTATTGCAGCATCATTCATAGTGAAAAATGAATCAAAGCAACATACAGTGTTGTTTCAGTACATTATAAATTCAAACAATGGAATACCAAGCAGGCACTAAAATAATTTTTGAAGCATATTTAATAAATGAAAAAAATTCATGGGAAGAGCTAAGGACTAGGTAAATATTTATTATAAAAGTAGCATAGTGCTTCAAACAAATATCCATCAATAATGGACTGGTAAAGAAACTGGGAAGTCTGTAACAGAGAGTATTATGTAACACAATACTATGGGGTGTCAAAAAGAATGAGTACATGATATGGGTACGTCCCTGATACGCCGTGAGTAGGAAAAGCAAATTACTGAAGAGCTTGTATGGTTTGCCACCATTTGTATAACTAAAATTTATGTCTATATGTGCACATAAATTTCTGGAAGTCTGCCAAAGCCTAGTAACATTTGTTGTCTCTAGGGAGGTGAGATGTGGGTAGGGGGTGGGAGATTTCCTGCATAAAACTGAAAAAAAAAATTGAGCATGTAATGAGGGGGACAAAATAAAGGTTTAACATGACAGCAGGTGGAGAAAAGAAGCTTGCTTTGTTCTAGTGAGCGCTAACAGGACTGCTCTTACTTCCCCATTGGAGTCAGTGATTATGGCTACATTATCCACCTAATGGCTGAGGCCTGAACATGTAATTAGTTTTATTACTGTAACTCAGTTGGTCTCAATTTTGCTTGCACATTGAAATACCTGTGGGCATAAAAAAAATACTAAAAATATGCCAAGCCGCACCCCAGACCAATTAAACCCAAGTATCTGGAGTGGAACCCGGCATCCATTGTAGTTTAAAGGCTCCCCCACGTGATTCTAATGTGTAGCCAGGAGTAAGAACCACTGTCTTAACCTGGGCTTTGATTTGATTAAAAATGCAAATATTCCTGCAAGGACACTATGATTTATTATCACTAGGTGGGAGGTTTCCTGAGAATAGGTAGAAGATTAAGTGAACGTTGATCCTCTCAAAAAAGGTTTAAGAACACGTTTTGAGGCCAGGAAAGCTGGAGACCAATTGTCACTTCTCCCGGGACTAGTTCAGTTTAAAGGAAGGAGCATTAGGTATGGAAAACTCAGAGTGAGAAAACCCAAGTTCTAGTCCTGGCTCTGCCACTTGGCTCCATAACCTGGATCAATATCGACCCTCTAGGAGTGATCCTCTTTAAAAAGTGGCAGTTGGATTAACTCGGAAGTTTTGAAAATGGTTTGAGGGAAAGGGAAAAAGGAAGAGGTTTACTTTTATGTTTTTATAGACTGGCTATCTGATCAGCTTTATTTTTGAGAAATGATTTTTTGGAATTAGAGAAATTCCTTGGATCACATAGAATTTTAGATCCTTGAAGTCTATAGTTTTTGCTTCTTAATGTAAGAAGTGAGTCTAAAATGTAAAATTTTAGCTGGGCGTTGTGGCGGGCGCCTATACTCCCAGCTACTTGGGAGGCTGAGGCAAGAGAATCGCCTAAGCCCAGAAGCTGGAGGTTGCTGTGAGCTGTGTGACGCCACGGCACTCTACCGAGGGTGGTAAAGTGAGACTCTGTCTCTACAAAAAAAAAAATAAATAAATAAAATGTAAAATTTTCTGTATTTTTCGCATCATTTTCCTTTCTTTCTTCCCTCCCTCCTTCCCTCTTTCATTTATTTATTTATTTATTTTTAGAGACAGAGTCTCACTTTATCACCCTCAGCAGAGCGCTGTGGCGTCACAGCTCACAGCAACCTCCAACCGATTCTCTTGCCTCAGCCTACCGAGTAGCTAGGACTATAGGTGCCTGCCATAATGACAGGCTATTTTTTTTTTTTTTTTGGTTGCAGTTTGGCTGGGGCTGGGTTTGAACCCACCACCCTCGGTATATGGGGCAGGAGCCCTATCCACTGAGCCACAGGCACCACCCTTTTTTTCTTTTATTTTTTGAGACAGAGTTTCACTCTGTTGCCCAGGCTAGAGTGCTGGGGCATCAGCCTAGCTCACAAGAACCTCAGACTTCTAGGTCCAAGGGATCCTCCTGCCTCAGTCTTTTGGGTAGCTGGGACTACAAGCACCCACCACAACGCCCAACTAATTTTTCCATTTTTAGTAGAGATGGGACTCACTCTTGCTCAGGCTGGTCTCAAACTCCTTAGCTTAAGGAATCCTCTCACCTTGCCCTCCCAGAGTGCTAGGATTACAGGTATGAGCCACTGTCTGGCCCATCACCATCTGGCCCATCATTTTCTTTTGTTTGATTTTGGAAGAGGCTGTAGAAACTTCTACTACTTTCATTTGGATAATACATGGCTTTTCAACCCAGTTCTTTTGTTCCAGTTACACAGGCAGCAATAATACTGCTGTACAGAATAGACTCCCACCCTTACCCCCAGAGCTCATTTCTTCTCTAGAGTGACAAGCTCTTTATGTTGTATTCCAACTCACGTACAGTGTCTATGTCACAGCTAGGATAGGGTCAGGAACTTAGCTTTAGTGCAAAATTTTAAAAAGGATAAAAAATCTCAATACTCAAGGCTTTTAAAATAAAATTAAAGCAAAAAAACTGTGATGAACAAATAATCAAAAATTTAAATGGATGCAGGATCACTAGGAGTTCTGCTTCACAATGGAGCCTAAAGTGAGGTTAGGATTATGTGTGTAATCCTCACTCACCTCACCTTACTCTAAGCCCCTATTCTGTACTGTCCAAAGTACTCACTCCAAATCTGACCTTTAGGAATTTGTATAAGAATGGCAAGATAAAAGTATATTAACAAGTTTGGAAGGAGACTTTAGAAATTGTGTGGCTCAAATAGATTTCAGTAGCCCTAATAGGTAGGGAGGACAGGAGAGAATACACAGTAAGAGAGAATGCTTTTATATATGATTTTGTGGGTAGGGAGGGATATTTTATCATTATCTAAAATTGAAAAGCAATTAGCCCTTTTTAATATCTTCATAAAATTCAGAATGGAAGGGTTGAAAACTTTCCAAGGATAGTGACAAACTGCAAGGTTATTATTAAGCCCATTTCAATTACTGAGAAAGCAGAACAACAGGCACTTTAATTATTTACATGTTTTCCATCAACATGTGCTGTGTTTCATTAATTTATCACACATCAAGCAATTGAGCAATTAACAACTTTGACTGTATATCTTGTTGTGATCTCCAATGTATAACACCCATCTGACTTTAAATTAATTTGTGACAGGAAAATCAACTTCCCTATAAAGTTGATTTAGGCGGAATTAATACATGTTTCTATCTGGTTTTGAACAAAATCTTGTATCCCAGGTTTCTTGATATCCTAGTGATGGCCAATTGTCCTTGGTGAACTCATTTGAGGCACTTTTTTTTTTTTTTGCAGTTTTGGCCAGGGGCAGGTTCGCACCTGCCACCCCTGGTATATGGGGCCAGTGCCCTACTCCTTGAGCCACAGGCCCCGCCCTTTTTTTTTTTTTTTTTTTTTTTTTTGAGACTCATTTTGTCACCCTTGGTAGAGTGCCATGGCATCATGGCTCACAGCAACCTCAAACTCCTGGGCTCAAGTGATCCTCCTGCCTCAGCCTCCCAAGTAGCTGAGACTACGGGCACCAGCTCTTGTTCTTGCTCAGGCTAGTCTGAGCTCAAGCAATCCACCCTCCTCGGCCTCCCAGAGTGCTAGGATTACAGGCCTGAGCCATGGCACCTGCTTGAGGCACTATTTTGAAGCACAGCACTGAAGAACACTTTACAGAAGGAGCCAACTTTGGTGGATAACATCTGGCTACGGAAAAAAAAAAGACAAAATTACAAAATTAAAAATTTATGATTTATAAAATTATAAAAAAAGGTAGCACATAATTTATATGATATCCGTCAGAGACTGTGTTGCGGCCAAGATGTGGTTTCTTTTATTGGAAGACCTAATTTTCCTTCATTCAACAAATGGTTATTAAGCATCTATTATACCCCACGCACTGTTCTAGATGGCTGGATTCAGGAGTGAACAAAAACAGGCAAAAATCTTAGCTTTACTGAGCTTCATATGAAAAATTATCAAAGCGAGATGAAACGGGATAAATGATTATTTGATTTAGAAACATGAAAACAAGGAATGGGAAATAAATCAATTGCCTTGATCAGCTTGATGAGTAATTTTTTTTTTTTTTTTGAGACAGAGCCTCAAGCTGTCACCCTGGGTAGAGTGCCGTGGCATCACAGCTCACAGCAACCTCCAATTCCTGGGCTCAAGTGAGTCTCCTGCCTCTGCCTCCCAAGTTGCTGGGACTACAGGCGCCTGCCACAACACCTGGCCATTTTTTGGTTGCAGCCATCATTGTTGTTTGGCGGGCCCCGGGCTGGATTCGAACCCACCAGCTTAGGTGTATGTGGCTGGCGCCTTAGCCCATTAAGCCACAGGCGCCAAGCCTATACCAATTTTCTTAAGTGTTCTGATCATGAAGGGATGCTGAATATTATCAACAGCTTTTTCTGTATCAATTGAGAGAATCATAGGGTCTTTATTTTTTAATTTGTTTATGTGCTGAATTACATTTATGGATTTATGTATATTGAACCAGCCTTGAGATCCTGGGATGAAGCCCACTTGATCATGGTGTATTATTTGTTTGATGTGTTGCTGGATCCTGTTTGTTAGGATCTTATTGAATATTTTTGCATCAATATTCATTAGTGATATTGGTCTGTAGTTTTCTTTTCTTGTTGAGTCTTTTCCTGGTTTAGGGATCAAGGTGATATTCGCTTCATAGAATGTGTTGGGTAGTATTCCATCTTTTTCTATATTTTG
>CAUYRH010039427.1:0-23870 GCA_963574655.1 Perodicticus potto
TATATAGTATATATCTTCTAAATTGGATCCTATGTTTCTCCTTTTGCCCAAGAAAAATACATTGGTATAATCACAGCAATTTCAGAGTTTGAGTCAGAAAGATTCCTAGAAGCTAAGGGGTTTCAGACCAGAATGAGCAACTTAGTAAGATCCCACATGTCCTAAACATTAGTGCAAAACATTCCCAGCAGTGGTGGCATGGGAGTGTACTCTTAGCTGCTGAGAAGGATAACATAAGGAGGATCACTGGAGTTTAGCATCTTGCATTTCCTTGAACTATGATGGTACCAATGTTTTTTCTGGGGCCAAGGGGGAAATATAGTATGAAATCTATAGGGGATATACTGTATAGGTGCAGGAAATTTTGGTAGCGTACAGTGTATTTTATACATGTATCCCAAATAGGATTTATTACCAGGATTGCCAGTCTAGCTCAATTTGGGAAAATCAACTAATAGAATACACTACCTTATTAGAATCAATAAGAAACACCACGCGGTTGCCTCAAAAGACACAGGAAAGGCTTTTGACAGAGGCAACATATCCTGTTGATAAAAAATATTAAAAATCTTAGATGAGATAGGAACATCTTCAGGACTACTAATGGGATTTACAGATGATTGGATCCATATAACATGCTATATTTACACGATGGAATACTTTTTGACAATCAAAATGAATGAAGTGCACATTTATGTTACAATAGGAATGAACCTTAAAATCATTATGATAAGGGAACAAGGCCAGTTATAAAACATCACACAGAGGAGAAAAGAGCTCAGAAGAAAACATCAAGACATGAATGAGTCCAGGAATTGTGATGCCTCCTTCCCCACTACTAAGTGTAGAGTATAAATGTCTTAACATAATAACTAAGAAAATACAGTGAAGGCTATGTTAACCAGTTTGATGAAAATATTTCAAATGGTATATAAAACCAGAATATTGTACACCATAATTGCATTAATGTACATAGCTATGATTTAATAAAAAAACAATTGAAAATAAGGAGAAAAGATGAGGACAAGGCCAATTGTCTGCTAGAAATAGGGGGCAGGTGGGAGAAGGTGGAGTGGAAGATGAAAGTGACTGTTGGTAGTTAATAATGTTCTTTGTGGGGGGCGGGTAGGAGACAATACTATATAATTAGATTGTGATGATAGCTGTACAATTCTGTGTCTATACTAAGAAACAGAGACTTTTACACTTGCAAAGGGTGAACTACTTATTTAAACAAAGCTACTTCAGAATATTTTCCCAAACTTGAGATATTCAAAAGTCTCACAGCATAAGAAGTACCCAAGTTGTGGGTATACCTCAGAGACAGACAACCCTATCTCTGTGGTCACACAGGCTACCATGAATTGACATGGAAGTAACATTGTTCCATCCTACAAAAGTTGTCATTTTCTTTTTCCTTGAGACAGAGTCTACCTCAGTAGAGTGCTGTGACGTCATCGTGGCTAACTATAATCTCAATCTCAATTGTTTGGGGTCAACAAATATATATATATTTTTTATAGTTTTTTTGGCAGGGGCCCATGTTGGAACCTGCCACTTCCTGTGTATGTGGCTGGCGTCCTATTTCTTCAAGCTACAGGTATACCTAAGGGCTCAACATATCTTACTGCCTCAGCCTCCTGAGCATGTGGGAATCGAGTTATCTGCCCCATGGTGTGCAGTTACTTTGGACCACATGCTTCCACCACAATAAATATACTCCTTTATGTAGTAGTATGCTTCCAAATAACCATTGAGCTCTACTTAAGAAATGACCTTGTCTGGGGCTTTGAGGTGTTTGCAATGCTCAGGCCACAGTGATAACGTCAGGACTGTTAGGCATATTCGTGGTGGCAGATATTACAATCTTTATGCATACACCTCTAATTGTTTATCATATTTCACTAATGTTTACGTATTGAATGTGTGTCCAAACATAACTCTTCTACTTCCTACGTGGCCAAGAAGCCAAAAGTTTGGATACATCTGGCACAAAGGTCAGGAATTTTAGAACTTTCCAGATAAGCTGATATTTCCCATGATGATCATAAATAAATGTAGCTATGGAGTACTCTACTGGAGACGTTGCCTAACTAGATGTCGAAAGAGGATCTTCAGTGTGACACTTACCTTCCCAAACAAGCCTATTCTAGACAAAGAAGTAAAACATCACAAACAGTAGATGTGAGAATTGTGTGACATACCTGTCAAGTCTGAGAAATCACTGTATGATCTTTGGGCTCGGGTTCATTCTCTACAACATACCAAGGGAGCACTAATTGTAAACCACACACTTCCATTTGCTTACAAACCCATGAATTGAAAAGGAATGGAAGGCTTGTTGAATCCCTTGGTTATAGACACAAAGAAACATTATGAAGCAGCATTTGAGTGCAGAGACAAGAGCCCCAAACTTTTGTAACAATTTGGATGCAACAAAATACCTGGAGAGCCATTGCACATACTTATCTGGAATAAGTTTATGCTTGAAAATGGTAACCCATGACAACACCCATTGTGATGTCATCCACAGTGACCATGTAGTGACTTCATCCTTTATTGTCCTGGGATCCAGGCTTCTGATACTAAGTGGCCTTTTCTGCTCACTTCAGCTGGTGTCCCTCAAGTGTTTGAACCAGGGACACTTCTTAGCCCTCCATCCACAGACAAAGAAGTGATCTTCCATTTGTGCCTTATTGATTCTATTTATGTTTGAGATTCCCAGCAGTAAGCTCAGAAAACATGAGACAACAGTTGAGATTTTGGACAACACTGAATCAAGCTGCATCACAGCTGACAAGACTGCATGGAGTCACTTAAGTAGGACAGTATTTTTTTCTTTTTTTTTTTTGTGACAGAGCCTCAAGCTATCACCCGGGGTAGGGTGCCATGACATAACAGGTAACATCAATATACACTCCTGGTCTCAAGCAATTCTCCTCCCTCCACCTCCCAAATAGCTGGGATGACTGGTTTCTGCCATAATTCCTGGCTTATATTGCTGCAGTTTGGCCAGGACTGGATTTGAACCCAATACCCTCATTATATGGGGCCTGTGCCCTACCCATTAAGGCACAGGCACCTCTCATGGGATGTTATTTCAATGAACTCTATTGACAACTACCCCAAAACTACAATTTGAGAGGAGCTTAAAAATTTCCTATGCCTGGCTACTGGCTCAATTTGGTCATAGTTTCACAGGTCTTAAATATGTCTAATTTGCTTGAACCATCAAGGAAATTCTGGTCATTTTAGATAATGAAAATCTTTGTTAGTTGGTTGATTGGTTGGTTGTGCATGGGTGTGTGCATGGGTATTTTTGAGATATGGTTTCTTTATTCTTCCTAGGCTAGTTTATTGTGGCTACAGCCTAGATAACAACAATCTCAAACTCCAGGATTTAAGCAATTCTGCCTCCCATGTGGCTAGGACTGCAGATGCCTGTCGCAATGTCTAGATAATTTTTCACTTTTTAGTAGAGACAGGGTCTGACTCTTGCTCAGTCCATTCTCAGCACCCACATGTTCAAGAACTCCACTAATCTCATACTGCCAGAGGGCTAGTATAGGTTTTGGCCACCAAGTTTGGTCATTTTCTCTCTCTTTGTTTACTTCCCTACCTTCCTTTTGCCCTCCCTCACTTTATCCTTGTTTCCTCTAAATCTCTCATTCGCTTGATCTCTCCATTCTTTTCTTTTCTTCATCACTTTATTTCCTCTATCTCTGTCTTCTACACCTTAAGGGAAACTACTCTAGTAACAAACAAACCATACAAGTTATTCCTGAATCTTTAGTCTTGAATTCTATACTTAAAATGGGTGAATTGTTTGGTGTGTGAATTATATCTGAATAGAATGGTTATTTGCTTAATCCATGGGCTGTTATCTATGAGGAAAATAGAGAAAAACTTTAAGCAAAACATAAGCCTGGATGAGCTCCATAGTTCACATTTATGATCTCAGCAATATCAGAGGCCGAGGCAGAAAGGTCACTGGAAGCTAAGGGGTTTAAGACCATACTGAGTAACATAGTTAGACCAACTTGTCCACGAAATAAGTTCAAAATTTCCCTAGGACTGTTGTCAAGGGCCTATACTCTCTACTACCAAGAAGGATAAAGTCTAGTGGAACACTTCAGGTCAGCACGTTGCATTTGCATCAGCTATGATGGTACCAATGTATTTTCTTGTTTGTTTGTTTGTTTTGTAGAGACAGAGTTTCACTTTATCATATTTGGTTGAATGCCATGGTGTCACTAAGCTCACAGTCCTACAATTCATAGGCTTATGTGATTGTCTTGCTTCATACTCTCTAGAAGCTGAGACTACAGGCACCTCCCAGAATGCTTGGCTATTTTTCTTTGCAGTTTGGCCAGGGCCAGGTTTGAATATGCCACCCTTGGTATATGAGGCTGGCTCCCTACTATATGAGTCAACAGTACAACCCAACCAATGTGTTTTTTTCTGGGGCAAAGAGGGGAACGCATTCACAAATCTATAAGGGATATACTGTACAGGTGAAGGAATAGTCCAGTAGCATACAAAATATTTTATACATGTATCTCTAATGGAATTTATAACCAGACATGCTAGTGTATTTCAATATGGGTAAATTCAACTAATACAACATGCTATATTACTAGAAAAAATTAAAAAAAAAAAAATAGTGACCTCATCAGACACAGAAAAGGGTTTTGACAGAGGCAACATATCTTGTTGATAAAACCTTTTTAAAATCTTAGATGAGAAGTGAATGTCTTCAGGACTATTAATGGAATTTACAGATGATTGGACACATACAACACACTATATTCACATGATGGAATATTTTTCAACAATCAAAAGGAATCAAATATGGCCAAGCATTATGGTGGGCACCTGTAGTCCCAGCTACTTGGGAGGTGGAGGCAAGAGACTCGTTTGAGTCCAGGAATTAGAGGTTGCTGTGAGCTGTGATGCCACAGCACACTATCCAGGGTGACAGCTTGAGGCTCTGTCTCAAAAAAGAAAAAAAATCAAAAGGAATAAAGTACACATTTATGTTACAATAGGAATGAACCTTAAAATCCTTATGATAAGGGAAAAGGAGGGGAGGAGTCAAGGTGGCTGCCTGGAGCCAGGTTTCCACAGAGTTTCCCTTACAGAAGAATATATAAAGGAGAGAAGTTTGTCAAGTAAGCTGATGGTTTCAAGCTGAGCAAAGAGAGAAGGTTGAAAAGCTGACATCTCCCCTGATGAGGCAAGCTGCAACCCCAAGGAAATAATCAATAGGTATAAAAATCCATTGCCAAGTGGTTGGGAGACCCCTTCACTATGAGAACGACTATGACTACCAATATACTTTCTACAAATATGCTAGTGTAGTTCAGATCTCTTCCTACTTTATCCCACAAGAGAGAACTTCTAAAAACCAGAACACGTTCCCCAGAGAGTACACACAAGTGTACCAAGGTAATCTCACCAGATGTAAAACTGAACATAGACTCTACCCACAATTCTGAACTCCCAGAGATCCCCTGCACTCCCACCCCAAGGTCTGGAAGCCACTCCCCTGTGGAATCCAGGCCCTTGAGTATTTTTCTGAGAGGAGTGGATGGGGATTCCACTGTTTCAGGTTTCTTTGGCACAGGTGTGGATCAGGGACTGTGGAGCAAGGGAGTCATTTCTGAGAGGCAGAAGAGGTTTCCCATGGCACAGTACAGCAGTGTCAGTTGTAGGTACAGTAAGGCTCACGCTCCAGGGAAAATTTTGAGAGGTACTTCCTCCCTGTCTTAGCAACCAAAGGGACCTGGGCCTTCACTCTAGGGAGAGCCACTGGCAGAACAGATCTGGATGAAAATGCAGTCCTTGTGAGCAAAGAATATGCCTCAGGTGGTACCTGCCTGGGCGGGACACAGCAGGGATGGAGAAGAGAATCAGCATGCACAGAGGTGGCATGCTCTCCAGGTGGAGCTGATTGAGAATTACTGCTTGTGTGAGCCCAAGATGCAACCGACACCCAGGAGAGCATAATGGAGACAAAAGTAGGTATGATAGCAGGACCACCCAAGGGAGGGGCAGAAACTGAGAGCCATTTGTCAGCTCTCACCATGCCTTCCCCAACACAGAGTGCAGCAGAGCCTGAGATGCCAGCCCCGTGAGAACTGGTGCAATGGCAGCTGTGAGTGGGACTGACTCACAGTTTCAGTGAACTCAAACAGCACATGGCCCACAAGGGAATATAGCCTGGACAGAAATGCCAATTCTGCAAGAAAATAAGTGGCAGCAACATCAATCTGGGGCAGGGCTGGAATTGAGTGAAACTCCCCAGTTTCATTTAAGCACCCAAGATTGACAGGTTTCATCTCCCCCTGACAGCTAGTGGCAGAGTAGTGAGGCCTGGCCTAGGAGACATAGATCTCCCTGTGACTCAGGCAGTCACAAACCAGTGGAGCATCTACTCATTGGAGGGAACTGGGTCACAGCCCTTCGGCATTACCAGTGACTGTGTGTGAAAGAGGTGCAAGGTGGGGAAGGAGGCATCAACCTTTCCAGAATAATTCATTCACTGGATGGGCCATTCTGACTCCACAGAACAAGAAAACAATCAATACTCCTGTCACCATATGCCTGCTATCTATTTTCTGTTGCCGTTTTGAAGTTTCCAACATGAGACTGTACACTGACTGTGACAATTGATTTGGATCTCTTGATCTGGGCCAAACAACTGATACCCTTGGATGTTGTGGTTGTGTTCTTGTGGGAAGGTTTTATTTTTTTTTTTTTTTGGCAGTTTTTGCTCATGGGGTGGAGGGGTGTCTTAGTTGATGGTATTTCTCCAAAGCTGAGAATTCAACCAAGAGTTGCTGATTCATTAGGATTGGACAGAGACCAGATGGAAACAAGACAGAACCACTTACCACCACCACACAAAACAGGCCATAGTACTGTACAGATCCTTTGCAAAGCTGTAGCAGAAAAGCTGTAATCACCAGTCCCAGCACAATCACCAGTCCCGGCTCTTGATCAAAGGGCTGGTTAATCTCTACTCCAGGAGCCACCAACACAATTTCACCTAATCTGCTCATCTAGCCAAATGGTGAAAAATAATCATGGCACAGAATCAGCTGAAAAACTCCAGCAACATGAATCATCACAGTGGATCAACTCCCACAAGGAAACACAAGGTGGACACAAAAGAAGATCTCATTCATAAAAAAAATGTCTGTGATGTCAGAAATCAAGTTCAGAATTTGGATGGCAAATAAGATTAACAGAATGGAGTCAAAGTTGGAATTAGAAATTCAAGGATCATTTAAAAATTGTCTCAAAAATTCAATAAATTCAAAGAAAATCTCACCACAGATTTTGACACATTGATGTAAGAACTTGTAGCCCTCAAAGATCTGAGAAATACAGTAGAATCTCTCAGTAACAGAATGCAACAGGCAGAAGAAAGGATCTCCAACATTGAAGAAAAAGCTTTTGAATGCTCTTAAATGCTTAAAAAGGAAGAGAAGTGGAGAGGAAAAATGGAACATACTCTCAGAGAGCTCTAGGACAATTTGACGAAAACTAATATTTACCTTATGGAAATTACTTAATCCAATGAAGTTTCTTCGAAACGACAAGATGCTCTACTTCAAGAGATAATTGAGGAGTACTTCCCAAACAAGGGAAGACTTTCAGAAATCCAGATAGCAGACAGTTTCCAAAACCCAGCACAACTCAACCCAAACAAAGATCTCCCAGACACATTATAATTAACCTCATCCAAGTCAATATGAAGGAGAAAATTCTGCAAGCAGCCAGATGTAATAAAAGCATAACCTACAAGGGGAAGAATATTAGAATTATGGCAGATCTATCTGCTGAACATTTTCAAACTAGAAGAGGGTGGTCATCGACCTTTAACCTCCTAAAACAAAATAACTTTCAATCCCAGATCCTGTATCCAGCTAAACCGAGTTTCATTTATAATGGAGAAATAAAATACTTTAATGACAATCACATGTTGAAGTAATTTGCCATAACTAAACCAGCTCTCCAAGATATTCTCAGACCTATCCTCCATAATGATCAGCACAATCTTTGACCACCAAAGTAAACTCACTCAGAAAGTTTTTATTAAATTCCAACTTCTACAATGGCAAAACGACTAAAAACGTCCACCCAACTGTCCATAAAATCAATATCCAAAATACAACCAGGCTTATCAACATTCTTAATTAATGTGAATTGCTTGAATTGTCCTCTAAATAGTTACAGGTTGAGTGACTGGATACAAAAACTCAGGCCATGTATCTGCTGAATACAAGAATCTCATCTTGCCTTTCAAGGTGAATATAGACTCAGCATGAAGGAATGGTCATCTGTAATTCAAGCAAATGGCAATGAGAAAAAAGCCAGAGTTGCAATTTTATATGCAGATACAATATGCTTTAAACCAACAAAGGTAAGGAAAGATAAGGATGGGCACTTCATATTTGTAAAGGGTAACAGTCAACATGATGAGATATCAATTATTAACCTTTATGTTCCCAACCAGAATGCATCTCAATTTATAAGAATGACTCTAACAGATATGAGCAACTTGATTTCCTCCAGCACCATAATAGCTAGAGATTTTAAGGCACCTTTGACTGTGTTAGATAGATCCTCCAATAAGAAACTAAGCAAAGGAAAGATCCTGTGGCTCAGTGGTTATGGCATGGGCCCAGGATAATGACGATGGTGGGTGCAAACATTGCCCTGGACAAATTGCAACAAAAACAAACAAACAAAAAGATAGCCAGGCATTGTGGCATGTATCTGTACTCCCAGCTACTTGGGATGCTGAGGCAAGTGAATCAGCTAAGCCCAGGATTTGGAAGTTTCTGTGAGCTGTGTGAAGCCAAGGCACTCTACCAAGGGTGATAAAATGAGACTATGTCTCTCTAAAATGAAAAAAAAAAAAAAAAAGAATGAAAAAAAAAAAACCTAATAAATTAAGCAAAGAAAAAGGTAAAGAACGGACAATTCTAAAACTGATAGAGGACATCCAGACCAAAACCATTGCCAATATCATACAGAATGGAGTTAAATTGAAATAATTTCCACTCAGATCAAAAACAAGGTAAGGTTGCCCATTGTCTCCACTGCTTCTTAGCATTGTAATGTTCATATTAGCCATCGCAATCAGGCAAGAAAAAGCAATCAATGGTATATATATAGGGTCATAGGAGATCAAACATGCACTCTTTGTAGATGATATGATTGTATATCTGGAACAACCCAGGGATTCAACTACAAAACTTTTAGAAGTGATCAGGAATACAGCAGCATTTTAGGTTACAAAATCAATACTCAATCATCTGTATCTTTTATATACACCAACAATAGTCAAGCTGAAAAACCACTCAAGGACTCTATTCCTTTCACGGTAGTTCCAAACAAGACGATATATTTTGGAGTTTACCTAACAAAGGATCTTCAAACTATGAAACTGTAAGAAAATAAATAGAATAAGATGTTAAGAAACGGAAAAATTTATGACTCACGTGGCTGGGAAGAATCAATATTGTTAAAATGTCCATACTACCCAAAACAATATATACTTTTAATGCAATCATTATTAAAGTAATACTGTTATAATTTAAAGACCTTAAAAAAATAATACTTTGCTTTGTATGGAATCACAAAAAAATTTCAAATAGCCAAGACATTACTCAGAAATGAAAATAAATCAGGAGGAATCATGCTAGCAGACTGTACTATCAATCGATAGTGACCAAAACAACATGGTATTCACAAAAATAGAGAGTTAGATATATGGAACAGAATAGAGAACCAAGAGATGAACCCAGCTACTTACCATCATTTCATCTTCCATAAGGCAATTAAAAACATTCAATGGAGAATATACTCCTTATTTAATAAATGGTGCTGGGTGTACTGACTGGTGACCTGTAGAGGACTGAAAGTGGATCATACTTTTACTATTAACTATGATAGACTCTCACAGGATTAAAGATTTAAACTTAAGACATTAAACTATAAAAACACTAGAAGAAAGTGCAGTGTATTACTTGACGAAATCGCCCTGAGAGAATATTTTATGCGAAGGACGCCCCAGGCAATTGAAGCAACATGAAAAATACATTACTGGAATATGATCAAACTAAAAAGCTTCTGCACAGCCACAATCAGAGTAAAAGCACGCAGACAGCCCTCAGAATGGGAGAAGATATTTGCAGGTTATGTCTCTGACAAAGTTTTAATAACAAGAATCCACAGAGAACTGAAATGACTTCGTAAGAAAAGAGCAAGTGTTACCATCTCAGTGTATGCAAGGGACATGAGAAACTTCTCTGAAGAGGAAAGGTGCAATGCCTATTGACACATGGAAAAATGCTCTTCATCCTTAATCATCATAGAAATGCAAATCAAAACCACTTTGAGATATCATCTAACTCCAGTAAGGTTAGTCCACATCACAAATCCAATACCATGGATGCAGAAAAAAAGGAACACATCTGCAGTGCAGGTGGGACTGTAAACTAATTTGTTCCTTTTGGAAAGATGTTTGGAGATCACTTTTGGATCTAAAAATAGACCTGCCATTCGGTCCTTCAATTCCTGTATTAGTTATATGTCCAGAGGAATAAAAATCACGAGGTAACAATGATATTTGCAACAGAATGTTTATTGTAGTCCAATTTGTAATTGCCATGTCATGGAAGAAGCCCAAGTGCCATTGATGCATGAATGGATTAATAAATTGTGGTATATATACACCATAGAATATTATGCAGACTTAAAATAGTTGGAGTCTTTACCACTTTCATCATTGCATGCATGGAGCTGGACCATATTCTCTGGAGTAGGTGGAACTAAAGACAAGGGCCACCACACTTGACTACCTTTTCTATTTCATTAGAAACAAAGTGGGAGATCAAGACTGAGGGTGTCTTGCTGCTGCTCAGCCTTGTCTCTGACACAGGAGCTCAGGGGATCATCCCACCTTGGATTCCCATAGGATCCAAATATTATAGTCAGGGTGGTAAAATCATTGAAATCTAATTAATAAATGACCTTACTAGGGGTTATGAGGAGTGTCCATTCCTCAGGCCCCAGTGACATATGTGGATTATTTCTAGACTGTTTTGCATATCCGTGGTGGCAGATGTCAACATAATTATGCACGGATCTTTTTTTGCTTAGGATTCATTAGTGATTGTGTCTTAAATGTGTGACCCAACATAATTCTTTACTTCTCATATGAGTTAAAAGCCAAAAGTTTGGACACACCTGGCCCAGAGGTCAAGAATGTTAGAACTTTCCAAATGAGCTGATATTTCACAAGATCACCATAAATACCTGCCTGTATGCAGTACACTACCGGACACATTGCCTAACCAGATTTCGAGTAACTTCAATGAGACACTTATCATAAAAAACAAGTCTGTTCTAGAGAATGAAGTAAAATATCACGAAAAGTAGAACTGAAAATTGTGTGATTTCATCTCCATGAAGTCAATGTCTGATCTTTGGGCTGGGGTTCTTGTTCTTTAACATCCCAGGGAAGCATTAGGTATAAACCGTACTCTTTCACTAACTTACAAATCCAAGCCATGAAATCAAAAGGAAGGGTTGTTGAATCCCTTGGCTGGATATACAATCTTTTGGAAGCAGGAATTGAATGTGGGGAAAGAACCCCACTCTTTTGGAACAGTTTGAACTGAATGAAAAACCTGAATAGCCACAACACAGGATTAGCAGGATTAAGGTTAAGCTTAAAGACAGTAACCCAGGGCAACATCCTTTGTGATGTCATCCACAATGACCACATAGTGACTTCATCCTGTAATGTTCTGGGATCCAGGCTTCTGGTCAAAGATAGCAAGTGGCCTTTTTTTGTCACTTCAGCTGTTGTGCCTCAACTGTTTGAATGAGAACACTTCTTAGCCCTCCATCCACAGACAAAGAAGTGATCTCCCATTTGTGCACTATTGATTTTATTGAAGTTTGGGATTCCTGACACTAGCCTGAAACAACAGTAGAGACTTTGTACAGCAGTTTGACTCAATCTGCATCACCACTGACAAAAATGTATGGAGTCACTTAAGTAGGATGTTTTGTGTTTTTTTTTTCCCCCGGACAAAGAGTTTCACTTTGTCACCTTTGGTAGAGTGCTGTGGTGTCACAGCTGACAGCAAGCTCCTACTCCTGGTCTTAGGGCATTCTTTTCCTCAACCTCCTGAGTAGTTGAAACTACAGGTACCCTCCACAACACTGACTTTTTATTCTTGCAGTTTGGGCAGGGCTGGGATCAAACTCACCACTCTCATATTATGGTTTATGGGGCTGGTGGCCTACCCACTAAGGAAATGCCCATGGGACGCTATTTCAAGGACCTGTTTGACACCTACCCCAAAGCATCCATTTGAGAGAAAGTTACAAATTTAGTATGCTTGGATACAGCCTCCATTTTGAGATACCTTCCTTGGTCTTAAGCACATCTACTTTGCTTGAACCATCAAGGTAAATATGTTCTTACTGGATGATAAAAAACTTTGTTGTTTGGTTTGTGGGTTGTTTTTGCATGGTTGTGTGTATGGGTATTTTAGATTCAGTTTCTGTATGTGACCCAGGCTAGTTTTTCATGACCTCAGCCTAGATCATAGCAACATTAAACTCAAGGTTTCTGGCAATCTTCCTCCCTGAGACCCCCATGTGGCTAGAAATACAGATGTCTGTTGCAATTCTGAGATGATTTTTCACCTTTTAGTACAGACAAGGTCTGAGTCTTGCTCTGTCCATTTTTTGCAACTCCTCATTCAAGAACTCCACTCATGTCAGCCTTCCAGAAAGCTAGGAATATAGGTATGAGCTACAAAGTTTAGTCATTTTATCTTTGTTTCCCTTCCACCAACCCTCCCTTTGCCTCTCCCTCCCTTTATCCTTCCTTCCTCCAATTCTCTCTCTGTCATTTGCTTGTGCTTTCAATTCTTTTCCTTCATTCCCTTATTTCTTCTATCATTCTTCTCTACAACTTAGGGAAAATTCTCTAGTAACAAACAAATAAACTATACCAGTGATCCCTGAATATGTAGTCTTGAACTCTATACTTGAAATGGTTGAATTGAAGAGTGTGTGAATTATAGTGGCATAAAGTTGTTATTTAGTAATCTATAGGCTGTTATCTATGAGGATTATCGGTCGAACAATTGGATGAAAATATTTCATATTGTATATTAAGCCAGCACATTGTACCCCATGATTGCGCTAATGTACACAGCTATGATTTAATAAACAAACAAACAAACAAAAATAAAACAATGGAACCAAAATAGTAATTGCCTTGTAGGGTAGTTGTGATGATTAATAAGTTAATGTAACAGATGCAAAGCAATCTCAGTTCATATTAGGTATTATTATTAAATTTAATAGTTTTCCACAACTGCAAAATAGTTATTTTTGTCATAACAATGCATAATTAAAAAATAAATAATGCATACATAAAATAAAACCTTAACCAAAACATAAGTATGGATGAACACCATAGCTTACACCTATATTCCCAGCAAGTTCAGATGCCAAGGCAGAAAGATCACTGGAAGCTAAGTTGTTTCAGACCAGACTGAGCAACATAGTAAGACCTCCCTTGTTAAAGAAATAAGTGAAAAATTTCCTCATCAGTGGTGGCATGGGGCTGTACTCTCAGCTGCTGAGAAGAATAAACTTATCAGGATCACCTGAGGTTAGCATCTTGCATTTCCTTGAACTATGAAAGTACCAATGTATTTTTCTGGGAAAGGGGAAACACAGGATGCAAACTTCAAGATATATACTGTATAGGTACAAGAAAAGTCTTTACAAAATATTTATACATGTATCCTGAATGGGATTTATTACCAGGATTGGCATTCTAAGTATATGTGGGATAATCAACGAATAAAAAACACTACATAATTAGAACCAATAAGGAAAACCACATGGTTGCCTCAAGAGACACAGAAAAGGCTTTTGATAGAGTCAACATTTCTTGTTGAAAAATTCCTTTAAAAATCTTGGATAAAAATGAAAGATCTTCAAAAGTACTAATGGGACTTGCAGATGATTGGATACATATAACGTGCCATATCCACACGATGGATTATTTTTCAACTATCAAAAGGAATCAAGTGTACATTTATGTTACAATAGAAATAAACCTTAAAATCATTATGATAAGAGAACAAGGCCACTTACAAAAGACCACACAGAGCATGACTTAACTCAGAACAAACTATCAAGACAAAGCCAATTGTCTACTAAAATTAGGGGGCAGGTGGAGAGGGTGGTGGGGAAGATGAAAATGACTGATAGTAGATATTGATGTGTTTTTTTGGGGGGGAAAAGACAAATATCTAAAACGAGACTGTGATGGTAGCTGTACAATTGTGTGATTGTACTAAGAAAAACAGATTTGTACACAATCAAAGGGTGATCTACTTATTTCACTGAAGTTACTTGACAAAGTTCTCCAAAACATGAGGTTCTCAAAAGGCTCACAGCATAAGAAGTAGCCAGGAGGTGAGAGGACTTGAGCGACAGTCAACCTTATCTCCCTGCTCACACACAAATTACCATGAATTGACATGGAAGGCACATTGTTCCATACTACCGAAGTTGTCATTTTCTTTTTCTTGTAGACAGAGTCTGACTCCTTTCCACTGAGTAGAGTGCCATGACATCATCCTAGCTAACTGTA
The DNA here is from genome assembly GCA_963574655.1 of Perodicticus potto. NCBI lineage: Eukaryota > Metazoa > Chordata > Mammalia > Primates > Lorisidae > Perodicticus > Perodicticus potto. The sequence goes on from CAUYRH010039427.1 coordinate 14,711, forward strand.
TTCTGAAACTCCTGGGTTCAACAGTTACTAATGCCTCAGCCTCCTCAGCATCTGGGAGTCCATGGGCTGCCTCAGAGTGCCCAGTTATTTGGACCATCCACTTCTGCATCCCAGAGTGTTAGGATTACATAGGTGAGCAACCACTCCAAACTTTGAATTTGGGATATTTTTCCAGCTATATTTGGTGGCCAGTGGTAATGCTTCATACCTGCCATCTTGGCATTTTGAGAGGTCAAGTCAGTTAGACTGTCTGAATTTCTGAATTAGAGAATAGCTTGAGCACTAGTGAGATCCCCTTCTCTGAAAAATAAAAAACGGCCAGATTTTATGCTGGCACCTATTGTACCAGCTGAGGGAATAAGTCTGATTGATGATAAATCTTGAAGATTTCTATGAACTATCATACCAGGACACTCTACTGAAGCAACTATATGAGACTCTATCGCAATAAGTAAATGAAAAAAACCAAAGGTAGGGAGGGAACGTACCCCTCATTTGTACTTTTGACCATGGATCTAGAGTTGAAATTTTTCTCCTGAATTAGATGTCATCTAGAGAAATTATTGACACATTGCCAAATGGTTTTCCTACAACCTGTATTAATCAAACATTTGAGTTTTACATAACTCTGACCATTTCCTATCCTGGATTCTTGTAGTCACTGGAAACTTCACATACCATGAATTCTTTTTTTTTTTTATTTTTGTTAAATCATAATTGTGTACATTGGTGCAATCATGGGGCACAATGTGCTGACTTTATATACAATCTGAAATATTTTAATTGAACTATTTAACATAGCCTTCATGGCCTTTTAATCACCATGTGAAGACATTTATATTCTACATTTACTAATTTCCACTTGTACCCTTGTAAGATGCACCGTAAGTGTTGTTGTTTGTTTGTTTTTTGTAGAGACAGAGTTTAACTTTATTTCCCTTGGTAGAATGTCGTGGCCTCACACAGTTCACAGCAAACTCCAACTCCTGGGCTTAGGCAATTCTATTCCTCTGTGCCTCCTGAGTACCTGGGACTATAGGCACTGGCCACACCACCCAGCTATTCTTATGTTGCAGTCTGGCCATGGCTGAGTTTGAGCCTGCCACCCTCAGTACTTGGGGCTGGTGACCTACCCACAATGCCACAGCTGCCACCACATCACATTGTGAATTCTTAACTCAAATAAGGCTGTTCATATGCACACTTAACGATCCTGAATATGCCCTCTACCTCTTCTGTTGGGCTGCTTCAATATGGGCCAATATTCCCTTGCCACATTCAGTCTGAGCTGAGGGACCAGACATCTCTGGAGAAACCCTACCCTTCAGAACAACTGGAAATATCCTAATGAACCTATTCCAAAGTCACTTGTCCTGACACAGTTCCCTCACCCTGGGGACCAAAATATATCTCCCCCTCCATGTACTCCCATATTTCATCTGCCTACTGACCTCTTCTCATATATCGGCTCTTGGACATGTGCCTAGAAAATTTTCTTTCTTCTTTCTTTCTTTTATAATTTTTCATGAGACAGACTCTCACTATGTTGCCCAGGCTGTAGTGTCAGCCCACAGCAACATCTAATCCTCCTGCCTCAGCCTCTGGAGTCACTGGAACTAAAGGCAAGGGACCCAACCCTTGATAACATTTTCAATTTTAGTACAATCCAGGTGTGTGATTGGTGTTCAGGGTATCTTGCTGTTGCTCAACCTTATACCATACCCTGAGCACAGTGGATCAGCCCATCTTGGCCTCCCAGAGCAATAAAATATTGCAGTAATGTGTGGCCTAAGTAATTCAGCTGTGCTTAAGTTATGATCTTATAAGGGCATGTGATGAATGTCCAATCCTCAGGTCTGGTGACAGATGCAGACATCCAACTTTTGGGATGAAGGGATCCTCCTTCCTCTGCCCCTGAAGTAGCTGGAACCAAAGGAAAAGGCCACAACCCTTGACAGCTTTTACTATTTTTGTGCAAAGCTGGTGTGTAGTCAGGGCTGAGGGTATCTTGCTGTTGCTCTGTCTTGTCTCCAACCACTGAGCTCAGGGGATCATTGCGCCTTGGCCTCCCAGAACAAACAAATATTATAGTCATGTGTGTCAATAGTCATCGATCTCTACTTAAGGGGCTTTGAGGAGATTTGAAGAGTGTCCAATCCTCAGGTCCCGGTGACACATAGGGATTATGTTGGGACTGTTTTGCATATCCATGGTGGCAGATATCACCACAATTATGCCCATATCGCTTCCTTCCTTATCAGGTTTGACAAGTGATCATGTATTGAATGTGTGCCCCAAAATAACTATTCTAATTCCTATGTGGCCAAGAAGCCAAAAGTTTAGACACACCTGGCCCGGAGGTCAGGAATGTTGTAACTTTCCAGATGAGCTGATATTTCCCATGATAAGAGGAAATAACTGTAGGTATAGAGTACACTACTGGAAACACTGCCTAACCAGATTTCAAGAGAGGACCTTCAATAGATCACCTACCATCCAAAACAAGCCTACTCTACAGAAAGTAATAAAATCTCAGGAAAAGTAGAACTTAGAATTGTGTCATGTACCTGTCTGGTCTGTGAAATCACTTTCTGAAATTTGAGCTTGGGTTCTTGGCGTGTAACATCCCAGGGCAGCATGAGGTATAAACCATACTCTTCCACTTGCTTACAAATCCATGACTTGAAAAGGAAAGTAAGGGTTGTTTAATCCCTTGGCCGGATATACAAACAAACTTTTGGAAGCAGGAGTTGAGTGTGGAGAACGGAATCCCACTCTTTTCTAACAGTTTGTCTTTCTGAACCCAAAGACAAACCCAGATAGCTGCTACACATGCTTAACAGGAATAAGGTTAAGCATAAACATGGTAACCCAGTTCAATACCCATTGTAATGTGATCCACAGTGATCATGTAGTGACTTCTTCTTATAGTGTCCTGTGATCCAGGCTTCTGGTCAAAGTTACTAAGTGGTGTTTTCTCCTCACTTCAATTGATGTCCCTCAAATGTTTGAACCAGGAGAGTTCTTAGCCCTCCATCTACAGACAAAGAAGTGATCTCCCATTTTTGCCTTAATGATTCTATTGATGTTTGAGATTCCTGGCACTAGGTTAACACAACAGTTGATATTTTGTTCAACAGTGTGACTGAGGCTGATTCACAGCTGACATAAAGTCATGGAGTCACTGAAGTGGATGCTATTTGTATTTTGATTATTTTTTTTCTTTCTTGGAATCAGAGTTTCACTTTGTCACCCTCCGTGGAGTGCTGTGAAATCACAGCTCACAGCAAGCTCCTACACCTGAGCTTAGGTTATTCTTTTTTTTTTTTTTTCAGTTTTTTTTTTGGCTGGGGCCAGGTTTGAAGCTTAGGTTATTCTCTTGCCTCAGCCTCCCGAGTAGAAGTGACTACAGGAACCAACCGCCACACCTGGCTATTTATTTGCAGTTGGTATGGGAGCGGGTTTGAACTCACCACACTTGTTATATGAGGCCAGTTCCCTACAGACTTTGAAACAGCAACACCCCTGGAACTCTATTTCTAGGATGTGTTTGACACTTACCCTAAAACATTCATTTGAATGAAGCTTCCAAATTTACTATGCCTGGCTACAGCCTCAATGTGGTTATAGTTTCACAGTTCTTAAGCTTGTCTACTTTGCTTGAGCCTCCAGGGTAATTCTGGGATTTTTTTTGGTGATGACAATCTTTGTTGGTTGGTTTGTCTGTTCATGTGTGTGTGTATGGGTATATTTGAGATATGGTTTCCATACGTGGTCCAGGAAAGTTTTTCGTGGCCTCCGCCTAGATCATAGAAATCTCAAATTCACGAATTCAGGCAATTCTCCTGCCTCAGACACCTATGTGGCTAGAACCATAGGTGCCTGTCACAATGCCTACATGATTTTTCACATTTTAGTAGAGAGAGAGTCTGACTCTTGCTCAGTTCATTCTCAGCACTACCTCATTCAAGAACTCCACTCATCTCAGCATGCCAGAGGGCTGGTATTATAGGTGTGAGCCATCAAGTTTGGTCAATTTTCTCTTTCTTTGTTTCACTCCCACCCTCCCTTTCTTCTCCACTCCCTCAATTTATCCTTCCTTCCACCAATTTTCTCACCTTCATTCACTTCTCTCTTCATTCCTTTCTTTTCTCTATCTCTCTCCTTTACACCTTAAGGGAAACTTCTCTAGTAACAAACGAACAAACTATACAAGTGATTCCTGAATGTGTAGTCTTGAACTCTATACTTGAAATAGGTAAATTGTGGATTGTGTAAATTATATATGAATAGAGTTGTTAGTTTTTAATTTACAGGCTGTTATCTATGAGAATAATCGAGAAAAACCTTCACCATAAAAGAAGCATGGATGAGCACCATAGCTCACACCAATAATGCCAGCAATTTCAGAGGCCGATGAAGAAAGATCATTGGAATTTGAGGGGTTTCAGACCAGACCGAGAAACATAGTAAGACCCCACTTGTCAAAAAAATAAGTGCAAACTTCCCAAGCTCGTCGTGGCATCAGCCTGTACGCTCAGCTCCTCAGAAGCATAAACTCAGGAGGATCACTTGAACTTATCAGCTTGCATTTCTTTGAGCTATGATGGTACCAATGTATTTTTATGAGGAAAAGGTGGAAATGCATTATCCACTCTACAAGAGAGATACTTAGGTGCAGGAAATGTCTGGTAGCATACAAAATATTTTATACATGTATACCAAATGGGATTTATTATAAGGATTCCCAGTCCAGCTCAAGTGGAAACTCAGTATCCACTCCATAAAAGAGATACACAGGTGCAGGAAATGTCTGGTAGCATACAAAATATTTTATACACGTACACCAAATGGGACTTATTATGAGGATTGCCAGTCCAACTCAATATGGGAAAATCAAATAATAGAAAACGCTACATTAAAAGAATCAATAAGGAAAACCACATGGTTTCCCCAAGAGACACAGAAAAGTCTTTTGACAGAGGCAACATATCCTGTTGATAAATATTTTTAAAATGTTAGATGAGGGGAGGCGCCTTGTGTTTAGTGAGTAGGGAGCTGGGTTCATATACCAAGGGTGTGAGGTTCAAACCTGGCACTCGCCAAACTTCAACAACAAAACAAAAAATAATCTTAGATGAGAAGGGAACGTGTTCAGGACTACTAATGCAGTTTACAGATGAATTCATATATATAAAACGTGCTATATTCACATTATGGAATATTTTTCAACAATCAAAAAGAAAGAAGTGCACATTTATGTTACAATAGGAATGAACCTTAAACTTATTATGATAAGGGAGCAAGGCCACTTACAAAAGACCACACAGAGCATTACTGAACTCAGAAGAAAGCATCAATAAAAGGCTAATTGTCTGATAGGAGTAGGGGACAGACATTGGAGGGTGGTGGGGAAGTGAAAATGACTTCTAGTAGGTATTGACATTCTTTGTGTGGTGAGAGAAGACAAAGTTCTAAAATTGATTATGATGATAGCTGTACAATTGTGGGACTATACTAAGAAACACAGAAATGTATCCTTTCAAAGGGTGAATTACTTTTTTTTTTTTACATTTTTTCACCAGGGCTGGATTTGAACCTGCCACCTCCGACATATGGGGCAAGCGCCCTACTCCTTTGATCAGTAGGCACTGCCCCATCGTGAACTACTTATTTTAATGAAGCTACTTGAAGATGTTTTCCAAAATGAGAGCTGCTCAAAAGGCTCTCAGCATAGGAAATACCCAGGTCGTGAGAGTACTTGAGAGGCAGTCAACTCTACATCCCTGATCACACACAGGTTACCATGAACTGACATGGAAGGTACATTGTTCCATCCTAACAAAGTTGTCATTTTCTTTTTCCTTGAAACAGAGTTTGACTCCTTTCCTCTTGGTAGAGTGCTGTGATGTCATCATAACTAACTGCAATCTTAAGCTCCTGAGCTCAACAGATCTTATTGCCTCTGCTTCCTGTGCGTCTGGGAGTTCAGGTGACAACCAGAGTGCCCACTTACTTTAGATCACCTGCTTCTGCCTCCCAGAGTGCTAGGATTACAGGTGTGAGCCACCACTCCAGAATTTGAATTTGTGATATTTTTCAAACTATGGTTGGGGGGCGGTGGAGGTTATTCATGCCTGTCATCTTGTCACTGTAGAACGCCTCATCAGTTGGATGTCTGAGTTTCTGAATTGGAGAACAGCCTAAGCACTAGTAAGATTCTCATCTCTGAAAACCAAAAAAATGGTCAGATGTTATGCAGTCCCCTAGAGTCCCAGATGAGGCAAGAGGTTCGCTTTATGACAACACTTAAATTTTGCTGTGAGATATGATACCAGGGCACTCTATAGAGGGCAAAAAAACAAGACTCAATAAGTGAGTGGAGAAAACCAATGGTAGTGAACTTACTGCTCATTTTTACTTTTGACCATGGATCTAGAGTTGAAATATTTCCTCTAGTTTTGATGTCAACTGGAGAAACTATTCTCTTATAGGGAAATTGTTTACCTACAACCTCTATTAACTAACCTTTTGGTATTTACATAACTCTAAACCTTTTATTTCCTAGATTCTTGTAGTCACTGGAAACTGCACACACAATGAATTCTTGACTCCTATCAGGCTTTTTCTATGCACTCAAAAATCAAGAGGATATCCTCTACCTCTTCTGTTGATATCCTTCAGTTTGGGCCAATAGTCTCTTGCCCCAATCAGTCCAAACCTAGGGACCAGACATCTCTGGCGAACACCTACCCATCAGATCAACTGGTAATATCCTAAAGAACCAAACTCAATCCCGTATGTCCTGACTCATTGTTCCCCTCTCCCAGGGGCCACAGTAAATCTCCTCCTTTACGTATACCCATATTCCATCTATCTACTGACCGTGCCTCATACCTTGGCTCCTGGAAACTATGCCTAAACATTTTTCTTTTCTTTCTTTTCTTTCTTTCTTTTCTTTCTTTCTTTCTTTCTTTCTTTCTTTCTTTCTTTCTTTCTTTCTTTCTTTCTTTCTTTCTTTCTTTCTTTCTTCCTTCCTTCCTTCCTTCCTTCCTTCCTTCCTTCCTTCCTTTTTCTTTCTTTCTTCCTTCCTTCCTTCCTTCCTTCCTTTCTTTCTTCCTTTCTTTCTTTTCTTACATTCCTTCATTATTTTCTATGAGACGTACTCTTAATATGTTGCCTATAGTAGTGTCATGGCATTCACCTAATAGACAGCAACATCCAACATTTGGTTTGAAGGCATCCTCCAACCTCAGACTCTGGAGTAGCTGGAACTAAGGGCAAGGGCCACAACCCTTGACAACCTTTTGTATTTTAGTACAAATAGGGTGTGTGTTCAGGGCTGAGGGTATCTTGTTGTTGTTCAGTCTCCTCTCCACCCCCTGAGCTCAGCAGATCAGCCTACCTTGGCCTCCCAGAGTAACCAAATATTATAGTCATGTGTGTCAAACATCATTAAGTCTACTTAAGGAGCTTTGACAGGCTTTCAGGAGTGTCCAATTGTCAGGCCCCAGTGACGCATAGGAATTATGTCAGTACTATTTTGAATCTCCATGGTGACCGATCTTACCACAGTTATGCCCACATCTCTTTTTTGTTTATAAGGTATCATTAGTGATTGTAAATTGAACGTGTGGCCGAAATTAACTCTTCAACTTCCTATCTGGCTAAGAAGCCAAAAGTTTGCACACATCTGGCCCAGAGGTCATAAATGTTGGACCTTTCCAGATGTGCTGATATTTCCCAGGAACAGAAGAAATAACTGCGGGTATGGAGTGTAGTACTGGACACATTGCCTCACCAGATTTCGAGAGACGACATTAAGTAGCACACCTAATGTCCGAAACAAGCCTATTCTATAGAAAGAAGTAAAATCCCAGGAAAAGTAGAACTGATAATTGTGTCACCTACCTTACGGGTCTGTGAAATCACTGTCTGATCTTTAGGCTTGGGTTCTTGGTGTGTAACATCACAGGTAAGCACTAGGTATAAACTCTACTCTTCCACTTGCTTACCAATCCATGACGTAAAAGAAAAGAAGGGTTGTTGAATCCCCTGGCCAGATATACAAACAAACATATGGAAGCAGGAATTGAGTGTGGAGAACAGAACCCCACTCTTTCCTAACAGTTTGAAAACAAAGGCAAACCCAGATAGCTACTACACATGCTTAGAGGGAATAAGGTTAAGCATAAACATGGTAACACAGGGCAACACTCATTGTGATGTCATCCATGGTGACCATTTAGTGACTTCATCCTGTAATGTCTTGGCATGCAGACTTCTGGTCAAAGACACTAAGTGGCCTTTTCTGCTCACTTCAGCTCATATCCCTCAAGGGTTTGAATCCGGACAATTCTTAGCCCTCCATTCACAGGCAAAGAAGTGATCTCCCATTTTTGCCTTATTGATTCTATTGATGGTTGAGATTCCTGGCATTAGGCTGACATCGAAGTTCAGATTTTGTACAGCAATGTGACTCAGGCTGCATCATAGCTGACATAACTTCATGTAGTCACTTAAGTAGAATGCTATATATTTTTTTGTTTGCTTTTTCTTTCTTTTCACCTACATTTCACAGCAAGCTCCTACTCCTGAGCTTAGGCAATTCATTTGCCTCAGCTTTCCACGTAGCTGGGATTACAGGAGCCCACCAAAACACTCGTTTTTTTTTTTTTTTTTTTGGCGGTTTGGTGGAGGGTGGAGGCCGGGTTTGAACTCACAAGCCTCCTTATATGGAGCTGGCGCCCTACACACTTTGTCATAGGCAACGCCCCCTGCAATGCTATTTCAAACACATGTTTGACACCTACACCAAAACATCCATTTTAGAGAAGCTTACAATTTTATTATGCCTGGCTAAAGCCTAAATTTGGACATAGTTTCACATGTATTAAACATATCTACTTTTGTTGAACCATCAAGGTAATTCTGGTCTTTTTATATGATGAAAATCATTGTTGGCTGGTTGGTTTGTTGGTTTGTCTGTGCAAGTTTGTGTGTATGTTCATTTTTTTTTATATATGTATTTTATTATTCTTCATTACATTATTTCCCCCCCACCCCTCCGTGGTAAGACAGAATTGATTTACAGAAAAGAATACAGAAAACACCAAAGCTCCTGGTAGAGGGAGAGATTTCAAGTGGGGAGAGAGATGCT
>CAUYRH010039428.1:0-28215 GCA_963574655.1 Perodicticus potto
GGAGGTCTAGCTTGAGTTCTTTGAGAGTTCTCCATACTTCCTTCCAAAAAGGTGGTATTAGTTTGCAGTCCCACCAGCAGTGTAAAAGTGTTCCCTTCTCTCCACATCCACGCCAGCATCTGCAGTTTTGAGATTTTGTGATGTGGGCCATTCTCACTGGAGTTAGATGATATCTCAGGGTGGTCTTTTAAATGATTCTTTTGTTTTCAATTTCATTTAATTCTGCTCTAATTTTGGTTATTTCTTTTCTTTTGCTGGGTTTGGAGTTGGAATGTTCTTCCTTTTCCAGTTGCTTGAGATGTTCCATTAAGTTGTTACCTTCCTCTCTTATTTCTTTTTTTTAACTGCAGCCTGAGACTCTGGGGACCTTCTTGATGTGATGGGGCTAGGTGGCTCTATCTTGCATTCAGCTAGTCTCTATCCAAACCTAGTGAATACATGGCTTTGGGCTGAAATCTCAGCCTTGGAGAAATATAAGCAACTAAGACACCCCGCCCCTGGATGAGGAGAACCAGACCCTCCCACTACAATGCAACTGGGGCACAACCTTGAAGGGTCCCTGGGTGATTGGCCCCAGTCAAGAGTTCCAAACCAATTGTCCTAGTCAGCATAAACACAGATAAAGTGGGAGAGTTCAAAAGGTCTCCAGCAACTAGACAGCAGGTGTCCACTGGCAGCTCAAGTGTGACTCACTCTGGTGGTCCATGGAGTGAGAAAGGCCCACCCAGCAAACAAGTTAGTCCAGGAGGGCTGATGCCTCCTTCCCCACCTTGGACCTCCATCCCACCCAGTCTGTGGCAACCACATAGGGCTGTGGCCCAGTTCCCTCCAATGAGCAAATGTGCCAGGGATTTGCACCTGCCAGAATCAAAGGGTTGTCAATGTCTCCTTGGCCAGGCCTCCACACTCAGACACCAGCCGGCAGGGGAGCTGGAGCCTGACTACCTTAGGTGTTCAATGGAATCTGGGGAGCATTCCACCTAAGTTTGTTCTAAGCCAGAGGTTAATAAAGCAGCAAATGTTTTTCTCCTTTAGAGGCCTCACCTCTGCCCTAGTTGCACTGCTCCTCTGATACCCATGCAGGCCGAGGTCTGGCTCCCTCTGGCAGTCCACAGAATTGGGGATGTGTCTCTCTGAAATTTGACCCCCATGAGATTGTTCTACTATCACTGATGCTGCATGGCAGGTGCCTCCACAGGGTTTCTTGAGCCTCCCCACAGGTTCCCAACCCTCCACATGGATTCCTGAGCCTCCACCTGCCATTGTTTTGCACTTTCACAGAGCCAAGCCAGACACCCTCCCCACCCCTCACCCCCTCCACCCCTGGTGCCTTTCAGCACTGCTACTGGATGCACTGTTTCAGTGCAGCTGTGCTGCTGCAGCCCATGCTATACCCAGTCCTAGCAAAGAACTGCGGACATTCTGATCTCTGCAGGGGTTGGGCTTCTAGACCACCAGGCAAGGCGGGAAGGGTAGATTGAGAGGTCAAAATGGCAGGGAAAATATTTGTTCAACTTTCATGCCAGGCAAGAGAATACCTAGGCTCACAGTAGGGTCTCTCTTGAGAAGGAGTCCCAGCCTCCAGCAACTCTCTCTCATCGGGTGAGGCAAGAGATCTTCAGTTCACTGCTCACTTGTAGAGATCACACAGCAAGCCACTCTCTTGGGGGAGGGGATGGACATGCGTCCTCTTTGGGATAGGTTTTGTACCTGAAATTTGCTTCCTTGGAGTCACAGCTTGCCTCAGCAGGGATGACATGCAGTTGTCAATCTTCTCTCTCAGCTGAGCTCCCAACCTTCAGCTTTATTGGGTTCTTTCTGACCATTATCTCTCCCTCTGGACAGAAGCTTCTGTTGAAAGCTGGCTCCAGTCAGCCATCTTCCCCCTCCCCCTATATGAAGTATCTATAGTAATTAAATTCATTACTCTATTTGCATGGAGTAAAAAGAGTGAAATAGTGGTTGCCAGGGTCTGGGAGGAATACCAATTCATGATTTTTTTTTTTTTTTTTTTTTTTTTGACCAGGGCTGGGTTTGAACCTGCCACCTCTGGCATATGGGGCCAGCGCCCTACTCACTGAACTACAGGCGCCACCCCCAATTCATGATTTTTAAAAATCTCAGCAAGACAGGACAGAGGGATATTACCTCAACTAAATAAAGAAAATCTACAAAAATCCTAAAGCTAACACACTTATTATAGAAAGACTGAATCCTTTCTCTACTAAGATCAATAAAAAGGCAAGGACATTTGCTGTCACCCCTATAATTCAACACAATAGTGGAAGTTCTAGCAACTGCACTAGAAAACAAAAATATATAAAAGCATACAAATTGGGAAAGAAGAAATTAAATTATGCTATCTGGAGATAACATAATGGCCTATGTAGAAAACTCCAACTAATCTACAAAAAGAAAAAAAGAACTCCAAGAAGTAATAAATGAGTTCTGCAAAGTCAGAGGACACAAAAATCAATTGTATTCCTATTTCATAAAAATGAATATGCATAAATAGGAATAAAAAGCACAATAGAAAAACTCCTGGGATTAATAAGTGATTATAGTAAGAATGCAGAACACAAGGTTAATATACAAAAGTCAATTATTTTCCTATATACAAGCAAACAAGTGGCATCTTAAATTAAAGCCATAATGTCATTTATATTAATGTCTCCCAAAATAAAAGACCTAAGTATAAATGTAAGAAAACATGTAAAATACTATATGATAAAAACCCCCAAACGCTGATAAAAGAAATCAAAGAATTAAATAGAGAGATATTCCACATTCATTGACAGGAAACATAATAGCAACCAGATATCAGTTCTTCCCAATGTAGTCTACAGATTCAATGCAATCTTGACCAAAATCCCAACAAGCGATTTTGTGGATATTGACAAACTGATTCTACAGTTTATATGGAGAGGCAAAAGACCTAGAATAGCCAATACAATATGAAAGGGAAGAACAAAGTTGGAGGACTGAAACTATGGGACTTCAAGTCTTAGTTTAAAGCTACAGTTATCAAGACAGTATGTTATTGGCAAAAGAATACAGAAACAGATCAATGGAATCAAATAGAAAGCCCAGAAACAGACTGATCAGTCAACGGATCTTTGACAAAGTATCACAGACAATAAAATGGAGAAAAGATAGTCTTTTCAACAAATGGTGTGGAACAATTGAACATTATTATGCAAAATATAATGAACCTAGAAATTGATTTTAAATAAACCCATCACAAAAATCAACGCAAAATGCATCACAGATAAAAATTTAAAGTGAAAAACTATGAAACTCCTAGAAGATAATATAGGAAAAAATCTAGATAACTGTGGGTCAGGTGATGATGATTTAAATATGACACCAAGCAAGATCTATGAAAAAAAAATAATAAGTTGGACTCCATTAAAATACGGATCAAAAATGTTTTCACACAGTAAATGAGAAAATCTCATGAATGTTATGTCAATCAGGTTGATAAAAATATCTCAGATTGTATGTGAAACCCGCACACTGTACTCCATGATTGAATTATTGTACACAGCTATGATTCAATAAAAAAAAATTAAAAATTTCTGTTCTATGAAAGACATTAAGAAGAGAATGAAAAGCCACACAGAGAGAGACTATATCTGCAAAACATATAACTGATTAAGGGCTGTCATCAAAAACAGAGAACTTTTAAAATTCAACAATAAGCACAGAGTCAGATTCATAACATGCAAAAATTTTCTCCCATTCTCAAGGCTGCCTATTTGCTTTGTTTGTGGTGATCTCAGCTGTGCAGAGCCTTTTAGCTTGATCAAATCCCAGTTATTTATTTTTGGTGTTGCTGCAATTGCCGGGGGTGGGGTCTTCCTGATAAAATATTTTCCCAGGCCAATATTTTCAAGTGTTTTCCCCACACTTTCTTCTAGAATTTTTCTTGTTTCATGTCTTAAATTTAAATCTTTTATCCAGTAAGAGTCAATTTTTGTCAATTGTGAGAGGTGTGGGACCAGGTTCAGTCTTCTACAAGTGGCTAACAGATTCTCCCAGCACCACTTGTTAAATAGGGATTCTTTTTCCCAGTGCATGTTTTTGTTAGGCTGATCAAAGATCAAATGATGCTTTGTGGCTGGGTTCATCTCTAAATTCTCTATTCTATTCCATAGATCTATGTCTCTACTTTTGTGCCAGTATCATGCTGTTTTGATCACTATAGACCTGTAATATAATGAGAAGTCTGGTAACATGATGCCTCCAGATTTGTTTTTATTTCTAAGAACTGTATTGGCTATTCAGAGGTTTTTCTGGTTCCATATGAAATGAAGTACTACTTTTTCAAGTTCTTTAAAGAATGACATTGGTGCTCTGATGATCACTGATAACTTCAATAAGAGATGATGAAGGGGAAATAACAACAGAAACCACAGAAATACAAAAGATCCTCAGGAGTTACTAGAAAAGAAAAAAAAATACTCTATTCTCAGAAAGATAAAAATGTAGAGGAAATGGCCCAATACCTGGAAGCACACACCTTCCTAAACTCAACCAGAAAAAATTAGAAATTTTGAATAGACCTATATCAAGCACTTAAATAGCATCAACTATATAAAATCTCCCAACAAAAAAAAAGCCTTGGACCAAATGGTTTCACAACAGAATTTTACCAAACCTTCAAAGAAGAACTAGTACCTATATTGCATAATCGATTCCAAAACATAAAGAAGGACGAAGTCCTCCCCAACATATTCTATGAAGCAAATATTATCCTGATCTTCAAATTAGGAAAGGAGCCAGTAATACAAGAAACTATAGACAAATATCATTAATGAATAATGATGCAAAAACATTCAATAAGATCTTAGCAAGCAGAATACAGTGACACGTTAAAAAAGTTATACACCATGATCAAATGTGCTTTACTCCAGGGTTATAAGGGTGGTTCAACATAAATAAATCCATAAATATAATTCACCAAATAAATAAAATAAAAAACAAAGACCATATGATTCATTCACTCCACTGATTCAGAAAATGTTTTTGGTAATATCCAGCATCCTATATTGATAAGAACAGTTAAGAAAATAGGCTTAGGTGGGACATTTCTTAAACTGACAGTGGCCATCTACAGCAAACCCATAGCCAATATCATATTGAATGGAGTAAAATTGAAAGCATTTCTACCCAGCTCTGGAACTAGGCAAGTATGCCCACTGTTACCACTGCTATTCAACTTATTGCTACAAGTCCTAGCCATTACAATCAGGCAAGAAAAGGAGATCAAGGGAATTCAAATGGAGTCAGAGGGGGTTAAACTCTCACTCTTTGTGGATGACATGATCTTATATTTGAAAAACCCTAGAGACTCAACTATTAAGCTTATAGACATGATCAAGAAATATAGCAGCATCTCAGAATACAAAAATCAATACCCACAAATCAATAGCCTTCATATATGCCAATAACAGTCAAGCTGAGGATAAAATCAAAGACTCTATTCCTTTTATAGTAGTGCCAAAGAAGATGAAATACCTGGGAATATGTCTAACAAAGGATGTGAAAAATCTCTATAAAGCAAACTATGAAACTCTGGGAAGGGAAATAGCAGAAGATGTTAACAAATGGGAGAACACATCATGGTTGTGCTTGGGAATAATCAACATTGTTAAAATGTCCATACTACCCAAAGCAATCTACCATGATGTTTTGATCATCATAGACTTGCAGTATAAACTACAGTCTAGTAACGTGATGCCTTCCAGATTTGTTTTTAGTCCTAAAAATTGTATTAACTATTTGGAGTTTTTTTTCCTGGTTCCATATGAAATGGAATACGATTTTTTAAAGTTCTTCGAAGTATGAGGTTGGTACTTTAATGAGGACTGCATTAAATCTGTAGATCGCTTTGGGTAGTATGGACATTTTAATGACGTCTTAAATTTAAGACATGAAACAATAAAAATTGTAGAAGAAAGTGCAGGGAAAATACTTTACAATATTGGCCTGGGAACATATTTTATAAAAAAAACACCCCCTTGGCAATTGCAGCAACACCAAAAATAAATAAATGGGACATGACAAGCTGAAAAGCTTCTGCACAGCTAAAAGTACCAAAACTAAAGCAAACAGACAGCCTTCAGAATGGGAGAAGATATTTGCATGTTATGACTATGACAAAGTCCTGATAACTAGAATCTATAGAGAACTCAAATTAATCTACAAGAGAAGAGCAAACAGCCCCATTTATAAGTGGGCAAGAGACTTGAACAGAAACTTCTGCGAAGATGACAGACGAATGGCCAACAAACATATGAAAAAATGCTCATCATTTTAATCATCAAAGAAATGTAAGTCAAAACCAGTCTGAGATATCACCTAACCCCAGTGAGATTAGCCCACTTCACAAAGTCCCAAAACTGCAGGTTCTGGTGTGGATGTGTAGAGAAGGCAACATATCTACACGTCTGGTGGGACTGCAAATTAATACAACCTTCATGGAAAGAAGTATGGAGACTCTTCAAAGAACCAAAAGTTGACCTTTCATTTGATCCCTCAATTCCATTACTAGGTACCTACCCAGAAGAAAAGAAAATCATTTCACCATAAAGACATTTGCACCAGAATAATTACTGCAGCTCATTTCACAATTGCCAAATCGTGAAGGCAACCCAAATGCCCATTGACCTACGAATGGATTAATAAATTATGTAGCATATGTATACCAAGGAGTACTATTCAGCCATAAGAAGATGGTGACTTTACATCTTTTATGTTTACCTGGGTGGAGTTGAAACACATTCTTCTTAGTAATGTATCTCAAAAACGGAAAGAAAAGTCCAATGTACTCGATACTAATATTAAACCAATGTATAGACAACTACACACCCACACAAATGATGAAACACATACATAGTCTAGCAAGGGGAGGAGAAAGAAGGAGAGTAGGAGGGAGGGCATTTGGAGAGATGTCATCTAATGTGCAGCATGTGACAGTGTTAGCACATCCTCTGGGTGAAGGGCTCAACTATAACTTAAACCTTATGTTATAATTGAAAGCAATGTAACCTAAAAATTTATACCCTGATATTAATTGAAATTTTTTAAAAAAATTAAAAATTTAAAATTAACTCAAAATTGAATATGAACATAAATCTAAAACTATTAAACATCTATTAAAAATATAGGAAAAATCATCAGACTCTAGTATTAGTAGAATAGCTCTAAATGTGATCCATAAAAGAAATGATAAACTATAGTTTAATATAGTTTGATATAGCATACTATATCAAAACTAAAAAATTTGTGAAAGACCTAATGAAGGGTATAAAAAAAAAACTATAGGCTTTAAGAAAGCATTTTCAAACCATATATATAACAAAGAACTCATATCTAGAATATATAAAGAATCTTAAAACTCCAACAGTAAAACATCAAATAATCCAACTAGAAAATGACAATTAACACTTACCTGTACATATGGAAATCACATGTATCAGAAATCAAGCAGATGAGACGGGGGAGGAAAGGATGGGTAAATTCACACCTAATGGATACAATGCACACTATCTGTGTGATGGGAACACTTATAAATTTGATTCTAATTGTACAGAAGCAATTTATGTTACCAAATATTTGCACACCCATAATATTCTGAAAAACAATAAAATTTAAAAAGAAAACAAAATGATCAAAAGACATGAACAGACAGTTCACTGAAGATGTACAGATGACAAAGAAGTAAATGGTAAGGTATTCAAATCATCGGCCCTTATGTAAATATGAATTTAAAACACAAGGAGATATCACTACACACCTATCAGAATGGGTAAAATAAAAATGATAGTATCAAAAGCTAGCAAGGTTGCAGAGAAACGATTACTCATACATTGCTAAAAGAATTGTAAAGTGGTATAGCCATTTAGGTAAATAGTCATGCAGCTTATTTAAAAAACTAAATTAATAATTATCATAGGACCCAGAAATTGCATTCCTGGGCATTTATTCTAGAGAAATTAAAAAATTACATTTACATAGAAACTTATACTTGAATGTTGACAGAATAGTACAGCAACAGGGAAAAATGTCCCTCAATAGATAGTTAAGCTGTTCTACATCCTTACCATGGAATACTACTCAGCAATGAAAAGGAATTACTAGTGAAATTAATATTGACATAATGAATTACTGATACATGCAACAGCCTAGGTGAATCTCCAGGGCAATCCATCTAGGTTGTCACAGGCTAAAAATGAAACAAGTCTACACGTAACTGAAGACTGAAACAGGACCGACACCTCTCAACACTTACAAAAATTGACTCACAATGGATAAAAGATTTAAATCTAAAACATGAAATGATAAAAATTCTAGAAGAAAGTGTGGTAAAAACTTTTGATGATATCTACCTGGGGAAAGATTTTACGAAGAAGACTCCATTGGCAATCACAACAACAAAAATAGATAAATGGGACCTAATTAAACTAAAAATCTTCAGCACAGCTAAAGATACAACAATTATAGCAAACAGACAACCTTCAGAATGCAAAAAGATATTTGCATGTTATGAATTTGACAGAGGCCTAATAACCAGAATGCACAGAGAATTCAAACACATCAACAAGGAAAGAGCAAACAATCTCATTTATCCCTGGGCAAAAGACATAAATAGAACCTTCTCTGAAGAAGACAGATGGCTAACAAACATATGAAAAATTGCTCATCATCCCTAATGATCAGCGAAATTCAAATGAAACCACCTTAGATATCACCTAACCCCAGTGAGAACAGCCCACAACACAAAGTCCCAAAGCTGCAGATGCTGGCGTGGATGTAGAGAGAAGGGAACACTTCTACACTGCTGGTGGGATTGCAAACTAATACAAGCCTATATGGAAAGAAGTATGGAGAGTTTTCAAAGAACTAAAAGTAGAACTTCCATTTGATCTTGCAATCCCATTACTAGGTATCTACCCAGAAGAAAAATAATAATTTAACCATACGGACATTTGCATTAGAATGTTTATCACAGCTCAATTCACAATTGCCAAGATGTGGAATCAACCCAAGTGCCCATCAACCCATGAATGGATTAATAAGCCATGGTACATATACATAATGGAATACTATTCAGCCAT
Source organism: Perodicticus potto (assembly GCA_963574655.1). Lineage (NCBI taxonomy): Eukaryota > Metazoa > Chordata > Mammalia > Primates > Lorisidae > Perodicticus > Perodicticus potto. Next base: position 9,123 of record CAUYRH010039428.1, read on the forward strand.
AAAAAAGAGACTTTACATCTTTTATGTTTACCTAGATGGAGTTGAAGAACATTCTCACACAATTATGAATTAATAAAAATTAAAAAAAAAAGAACATTCTCCTTAGTAAAGTATAGAAAGAATGGAAAAGCAAGTATCCAATGTACTCAATACTAATATGAAACAAATAGATGAACAACTACACACCCCATCAGAGAAAAACACAAATTCCAGGGGGAATTCCAGGGGGAATCAATCAGAAGATTGATTGCAAATAAGAGAATCAGGATTAGCTATTCCTAAAACTGTGAATGTGTATACTTCTTTAGCTCTTTACTCTTCTGGCATCTACCCTGCTTACTGCTCATGGAATTCACTCACAGAGTAATCAAGGATGGCAAATACCTGGAACCTGTACTGCTTTAGTTCCTGCTTCCTGAGTCCAAGGAAGATGTCACTAGTTGAATATAACACTCTATTTCTGAGCCTGGATTTTGCATTGGAACCCTAAACAGTGTTCCTAGCTACTCCTGTTAGTCAGTCAGATGGGTGTGGCAGGAGGGTGGGAAATTGGCAAACTTTCACCTAATGGACACAATGTAAGGGCAACCTCCTGAGTGAAGGCAGGCCTCAACTACAACTTGGATTTAACCCAGGGGTCCTCAAACTTTTTAAACAAGGAGCCAGTTCACTGTCCCTCAGACTGTTTGAGGGCTGGACTATAGTTTAAAAAAAAAAAAAAAAAAAAACTATGAACAAGTTCCTATGCACACTGCACATATCTTAGTTTGAAGTAAAAAAACAAAACAGGGGTGGCGCCTGTGGCTCAAAGGAGTAGGGCGCTGGCCTCATATGCCAGAGGTGGTGGGTACAAACCCAGCCCTGGCCAAAAACTGTAAAAAATAATAATAATAATACAAATACAATATTTAAAAATGAAAAAAAAAGCCACCCCCTATCTGCCAAAAAAAAAAAAAAAAAAGACCTCCTAAATTCAGGGAAAAAAGGCCCCCTTAACTGCAAAAAAAGGCCCTACTAACTGCAAAATAAAAAAAAAAAAGACCTCCTAACTTCAAAAAAAAAAAAATCAGGTGGCACCTGTGGCTCAAAGGAGTAGGGCCTCAGCCCCATATACCGGAGGTGGAGGGTTCAAACCCAGCCCTGGCCAAAAACTGCAAAAAAAAAAATCCTAACTCATTCTTACCTCAGTCCTCAGGCAGCAGCAGGGTCTGCACAGGCAAGCTCGTGACTCCTCTCATCAAGAGACTGAGAGGAGGAGTTGAGAGACAGAGAGAAGGAGGGGAGTCGGAGAGTACAGCGCACATTCCACACATGTGCACTGTAGCCCCAGATGAGTCAGCTGCTACACAGGACAGGCACCAGCAGCAAAAAACACCCAGCAGGCCGGATAAATGTCCTAGGCGGGGCATGTGGTCCGTGGGCCGTAGTTTGAGGACCCCTGATTTAACCTAACAATGTAACTTAATCATTTGCACCCTCATATTAATCTGAAATTAAAAAACAAATTAAAAATGTTAAAAAGAAAATGAAACAAGTCCATCTCAAAAGTTCATATGCTATATGATTCCATTCACATCACACTGTCATTATAGAGACTGAAAAGAGATTAGTGGTACCAGGAGTTAGGAATGACTGGAGGAGGGTAGGAGAACATGATTATAAAGTAGTCCCATAAGGGAGACCTTTTTGGTGTTAGAATTGTTCTATATATTGTCCAGGCACAGTGGCTCATGACTGTAATTCTAACACTCTGAGAAGCCAAACTGGGAGGACTGCTAGAGGTCAGGAGTTTGAGACCAGCCTGATCAAGAGGGAGACCCTATTTCTACTAAAAACAGAAAAATTAGTGGGCCATTGTGATTGGCACCTGTAATCCCAGCTACTGGGGAGACTAAGGCAAGAGGATTACTTGAGCCCAGGAGACTGAGTTGCGGTGACTTAGTGATCTAAGATGATGTCACTGCACTCTACCCAGGGCAACAGAGTGAGACTATCTCAAAAAAAGAATTGTTCTATATATCGATTGTAGTGATGATTATATAAATCCATACATGATAAAAATAACTTAGAATTATAAACATATATAATACCAATGTTTATTACACGTTTTTGATATTATGCTATGTTTATGTAAGATGTGAACACTGGGAGCAACTGAGTGAAAGATAGGTGGGATATCTCTCTCTTTCTCTCTCCGTCTTTCTTTCTCTTTATGTATATATACACATACACACACACACACATATATTTTCTTTGAGACAAGATTTGACTTTGTCACGTAGGCTAAAATACAGTGGCATCCTCATAGTTCACTATAACCTCAAACTCCTGGGTTCAAGTGACCCTCCTACTTCAGCCTCCAATTAGTTGGGAACATAGGCACACACCACCACGCCCAGCTAATCTCTTTATTTTTAGTAGAGGCGGGGTCTCACTCTTGCCTACGCTAGCCTCGAACTCCTGGCTTCAAGCAATCCTCCAACCTTGGCCTCCCAGAGTATTAGGATTACAGACAATTAGATGTAAGCTCCTGTGACTCTATAATTATTGCAAAACAAAACTTTAAGAAGGTCCAATAATTACCAAATAATGTTAAAAATATCAAATTATAAATCCAAGAATCTCAATTAACCCTAAGAATGGCTTAGCTCAATATAGTTAAGTTACTAAAAATCAATAATGATATGCAGTGCCCTCTTATCATAAACCATGCATGCCAAAAGATAAAAGGAGGACAATTTTAATGATAGGAAAGAAAAAAAACTCAATCTAGAATTCTACACTCAGCCAAATTATTTTTTTAAAGATGATAAAATGAACAAATAAACACAAGCTGTGAAAATTTATTGTAAGACCTACACTATCAACATTGTTAATAGAAAAAAATTCTTCACAGTGATGAAAAAATATCAACAGAAGCAAAAACAAAAACCAGATGATCCTCTCAATAGATGTAGAAAAAGCATTCTTTATAAATAAAATAAATAAAATCCAGCATTCTTTTCTAATTAGAACACTAAAGAATATAGGCATAGGTGGAACATTTCTTAAACTGATTGAAGCCATCTATGACAAACCCACAGCTAATATTATACTGAATGGAGTAATACTGAAAGCTCTTCCACTTAGAACTGGAACCAGACAAGGTTGTCTTTTATCGCCATGACTATTCAACATAGTGCTGGAAGTTCTAGCTGATACAATCAGGCAAGAGAAGGAAATAAAGGGCATACAAATGAGAGCAGAGGAGGTCAAACTCTCCCTCTTTGCTGACGATATGATCTTATACTTAGAGAACCACAAGACTCCTGGGAGTCATCAAAAAATATAGTAATGCCTCAGGATATAAAATCAATGTCCACAAGTCAGTAGCCTTTGTATATGCCAATAACAACCAAGATGAAAGGCTAATTAAGGACAGAACCCCCTTCATCATAGCTTCCAAGACAATGAAATACCTAGGAATATACCTAACAAAAGAGGTGAAGGACCTCTATAAAGAAAATTATGAAACCCTAAGAAAAGAAATAGCAGGGGATAGTAACAAACAGAAGAACAGGGCAGCACCTGTGGCTCAGTGGGTAGGGCGCCAGCCCCATATACTAAGGGGGGCAGGTTTGAACCTGGACCCGGCCATACTAACAAAAAATAGCCAGGCATTGTGGCAGGCACCTGTAGTCCCAGCTACTTGGGAGGCTGAGGCAAGAGAATCACCCAAGCCCAGGAGTTGGAGTTGCTGTGAGCTGTGATGCTACTGCACTCTACAGAGGGCAATAAAATGAGACCCTATCTCTGGAAAAAAAAAAAAAAATAGAAGAACATACCATGTTCATGGTTGGGAAGAATCACCATTGTTAAATGTCTATACTTGGTTAATGTCTAAACATTGTTAAAATACCTATACTTCCCAAAGCAATCTACAGATTCAATGGCATCCCTATTAAAATACCAACATCATACTTTGAAGACTCGGAAAAAAATAATCCTTCATTTTGTATAGAACCAGAAAAAAACCCATATAGCTAAGGCAGTTCTTAGTAATAAAAACAAAGCTGGGGCATCAGCCTACCAGACGTTAGCCTGTACTACAAGGCCATAATGGTCAAAACAGCATGGTACTGGCACAAAAATAGAGACATCTGAAATCGAATAGAAAACCAGGAAATGAAAGTAACATATTACAGCCACCTAATTTTCGATAAACCAAACAAGAACATACACTGGGGGGAAGAATCCCTATTCAATAAATAATGCTAGGAAAACTGGATGTCCACATGCAAAAGACTGAAACTAGACCTGAACCTTTCTCCACTCACAAAAATTGATTTAAGATGGATAAAAGACCTAAATTTAAGGCATGAAACGAAAAAAATCCCCAAAGAAAGCATTGGAAAAACACTGGAAGATATCTGCCTGGGGAAAGACTTTATGAAGACTTCCCTGGAAATTGAAACAACAACAAAAAGAAACAAATGGGACTTAATTAAACTGAAAAGCTTCTGTACAGCTAAGGAGACAACAACCAAAGCAAATAGACAACCTACACACTGGGAAAGGATATTTGCATATTTTGAATCAGACAAAAGCTTGATAACCAGGATCTACAGAGTACTCAAATTAATTCACATTAAAAAAGCTAAGAATCCCACTTATCAATGGGCAAGAGAGATGAATAGAACCTTTTCTAAAGAAGACAGATGAATAGCTAACCAACATATGAAAAAATGCTCATCGTCCCTAATTATCAGAGAAATGCAAATCAAAACCACCCTGAGATATCATCTAACTCCAGTGAGAATGGCCCACATCACAAAATCTCAAAACTGCAGATGCTGGCGTGGATGTGGAAAGAAGGGAACACTTTGACGCTGCTGTTGGGACTGCAGACTAATATAACCTTTTTGGAAAGAAGTATGGAGAACCCTCAAAGAACTCAAGCTAGACCTCCCATTTGATCCTGCAATCACATTACTGGGCATCTACTCAGAAGGAAAAAAATTATTTTACCATAAGGACACTTGTACTAGACTGTTTATTGCAGCTCAATTTACAATCATCAAAATGTGGAAACAGCCTAAATGCCCACCAACTCAGGAAAGGATTAACAAGCTGTGGTATATGTACACCATGGAATACTATTCAGCCATTTAAAAAGGTGAACACTTTACATCCTTTGTATTAACCTGGATGGAAGTGGAACACATGATTCTAAATCATCTAAGCATCACAAGAATGGAGAAGCAAGAATCCTATGTATTCAATTCTGATATGAGGACAATTAATGACCTAATACATGGTGGGGGTGGGGAATGGGGGAAAGGGAGAGCAGAGAGAGGGAGAGGGAAAGAGGGAGGGAGGTGGTGGAAGGGGAGAGTAGAAAGAGGAAGGAGGGAGGAGGATGGGGGAAGGGGAGAGCAAAGAGAGGTAAGGAGGGAGGCAGGTGGGGTGGTCATGGACACACCTTTTGGGGCTGGGACACAATTACAAGAGGAACTTCCCCTAACAAATGCAATCAAAGTAACCTGGTTCTTTGTACTCTCAATGAATTCCCAACAATTAAGAACAAAGAAAAATCTGGATCCTGAACAAAAGCACCAATAAATATGTTAAGGATATGTCTGAGAGATTTAAATCTGTGATATATTCAGATGTTTGTGTTCTTAGTCTAAATTGAGAATAATATTGCCTGGTCTGTAATAACTATGCTAGAAAATGAGATAAATGAAGTGAAAGAGCGTGTGTACCACAAAAATTCATTGTTCTTCAAATGCAAAATGCTATTATCATTATAAATAGTAAAACTGTAGTATTTCAAAAAAAATTATAATAGATTGAAACTCAGATCTCAACAAAGAAATGAAGGTATCAGAATGGTAAATATGTGTCTATATATAAAATGTTTTTCCTCATTTTTAAATTTCTTTGGAAGATTGTTGACCACTTAGCAAAAGTAATAACAATGTACTATAGGCTCATAATATACATAGAAGCAAAATATACCAGAATAATATCCCAAAGAATGGCAGGCAAATGATAATATATGCTTATGATTTTTTAATATATGTGAATTAGCATACTATATGTTAATATACCCTATTATCTCATAATATTCATACATTAATCTATATATACATAATATAGAAGCATGTATGCATACTTGTGTCCTAAGACAGGGTGCATGTTTTACCATATGGGTACATGGCACAACACAGTTTGTAAATTCCTAATCATAAAGAGGAACATTAAGGATTCATCTGGTGACTCAGGGTATATAAACTTTTTTTATTCCTATATTCATTTATTTCAAATAATTATGAGCATATTTTAAAGTTTTTAGGAGAGTTGCCAAATGACTGCTTTTTCCCTTCCTTTACCTTTAAATTATGTGACATCAATGCTCCCTGACATAGAAAATATGGGCCCCACTGATGAATTTTGCTGCCACAGCAACAGTAGCCACTATGCCTAGCTCCATTCTGAAGATGTGTCACTTCTTGCTTTGGCCTCAAATCAGCCACAGTAGCAGAAGCCTATGAAGTTACAGGTGAAAATTAAAGATGACAACTGCCCATTCTCTTCACTTGACCCAAGAGGCCATTGAAAATAGTCCAAAGACCCACTGAGGGAAATGGACATTATTTCCCAGAAGTAAATACAGCTCAGCTTGTACTTTGGAACAATTGCTCGACCTTGCCACTTGCACAATCTACTAGCAAAGGTTATGCAGTGCCTGAACACCGATCATGGCAGAATCACCAGGCCTTGTCACCATTTGCCTTTTAGGATATCTACTCAGTGCTGAATGTACAGGTTGGTTTCCTTTTAAAAATACATTGAGTATGCTTGTCTTTTACATATAGAAATGTCTGGTGTTGTCTTCTTCATTCAACAATGGTTAACATGATTTCATGGCAATACTGAAGATTCTAGCAGCCAGCATGTAGGTTGGTAAGTATTGGATCTCTGGTAGCTAAGTTTTCTTCTTTCTCGTTGGTAAAGCTAAACAGATTTGCAATGCTTATATTTTTTAGTTTAATGTATATGATTGACCATATGATTTGGCAATGCAATTTCTCTTAGAAAACATTCATCTTAAAAGTGGGAAGACCTTTTAACAATAAAAACCTTTTAATAAGTAGGAAAAATTAACTATACTATTATTTTGGCCTCAATACTATAAAATTAAAATGGAAAACATTAAAACCACAAACAATGCTCTTATTTACAGAAAAAGTCTGATTTTAAGATACATGCTGTGTTCCAAAATTTTAGAACTATATAATGAGGTGTGTTCCTACTTTTTAAAATTATATACCTTCAATTTAAAGTTTTAATTAATACACAAAGATTATCCTGTCATTAGTATTTATTTAGCACCAAAGATTTTTAAGGATTAGGAAAAAAATCATTTTGTCTCTATTCCAAATGTCTTAGAGTTGTTATTTGGAGAAACACAATACTTGGATGAGCTCCCTACAGGAGAAAAGCAAGTCCAAGAATTGATATAAAGAGTAGGACCTTAGTTAATGCAACATGTATCACTTTGTTTTTCACAACTTTTGATGCCCAGGGAAGAAATTATCCCATTTGAACAAATAGCATGTTCTCACAGGAAGCCTGTATCACATTGACTTGTCAACCTTCTCGAATCAAATCTAGTTGCTGACAGTACCAGGATCAGGGGTGCCAACCCTAAGTGTCCCCAGAAAGCAGATGGACCATGTGGCTCCCATTTCAGACATGATGTCAGCTGTGGAATCAGACTGAAATGCTGAAATAATGATGCAACAATACAGAGGTTAAACTACCAAAGTGGGTAGAGTCAAGGGATAAAGAAAATGTGTTGTAAAACTCACAAAGCAGGACATAAAGCCAGGTCTTAGCTCATCAGTCTGATATATGGGAGGACAAAACAGCCAAACCTTTTCTTTGAGATAAATGGTGAGATGATGAAGGTTGTAAGAGGGCTGCTACCCCCCATAAAGACCTCAAATGTTAGGAAAAAAAATAGATACAAAGAAAGAGGAGCTAGGATTTCAGAGCTGGAGAAATAATGATTAGACATAAACCTGAAGGGAGGTTAAATATATGACCCCCGGACAATACTAAGGAGATAGGCAGTTGTGATTCTGGAGCCATTATAGTCAGAGATAATAAGTCCTTGAAGAGAGGTCCAGAGGAATTTCTCTAAGGACGGACAGTATTGATGCAGCACTCTCTTCTGCTGTTAAACTGTCATTGGCTTCTAAAAGGAGTGATTTGCTAAGATGCTGCATTTTCACGCCTTCTGCCCTCAGGCATTATTGCATCAATTTGGAAATTTGAAATCAAAACTGTTCCATAAAACCAATTCAGTTTTGTAAAGTATATGGATCAAAGCTGTCTCTCATTCATTCACATATTACTAAGTTACTACTATGGTGCCAAGTACTGCAATGGGGTTTTAAGGGTGTAAGGATAAACCAGACTCCCTCTTTGACTTAAAACACCATGAAGTCAGATAAGAGATTTCAATATAATGTGATAAAATGTGTACCAGGTGCTAAGTGGTCATAGAGAAAGGAATACATTAAATGTGGAAATAGTTGATAGACAATACTTTGAGCTGGGTCTTGAAAGATGAGTAGTTCACTCTCTTTAATGGATAATCTAAAGCATTTTATGCATAGAGAATCATTTATGTGCAAAGATTCAGATCAACAAAAATGTAAGGTATTTGGGAGATCTGTATAGTTCGAATATTTGACTATGACAAGTGAGGCAGGAGAACTAGACAGGGCTCGGTCACCAGATAATAAAGGCGCTAAACTAAGGAATGGGACAGTAAAATGCAATGTGGAGGTATCAGAAGCATAAACATAAGGAGTACTGCTGATAGCTGATTTAGGATGCTCGGTCTAGAACCACTGGGATGAACTGATAAGGATGGTGGCAAGACTAGGGGAGAACAGTCCTGAGGCTATTACAATCATCCAAGGGAGATGTAAGGACCCAAACCTGGACAGGAGATATACAGAAAAGAGTGGAATTCAGGCTCAGCGCCTGTGGCTCAAGCAGTTAAGGCGCCAGCCACATACACCTGAGCTAGCAGGTTCAAATCCAGCCCGGGCCCGCCAAACAACAATGATGGCTGCAACCAAAAAGTAGCCAGGCGTTGTAGCAGGCGCCTGTAGTCCCAGCTACCTGGGAGGCGGAGGCAGGAAAATCGCTTGAGCCAAGGAGTTGGAGGTTTCTGTGAGCTGTGGTGCCACGGCACTCTACCCAGGGCAACAGCTTGAGGCTCTGTCTCAGAAAAAAAAAAAAAAGAAAGAAAAGAGGGGAATTCAAATGGTACTAAGTAAGCAGAAATAACCTGACTTAACGAACATAAGAGTTTGATATGACTGTGAGACTCAGCATAATACCTAAGATGATGAGCTTTTTAGTCTGACTGTCAGAGTCTAAACCATGGCTCTGATATTTTAGCATGATACCTTGGGCAAAGTACTTTGCCTCTCTGAGCCTCACTTTTCCTCATTTATAAAAAGGAGATGACAATGCCTACCTCCTAGGACTCTTGTGAGGAAGAAGTGAATGGGTATAAAGCACAGAGCACAGTGTCCAACATAGCAGAAACACTGGATAAACATTAGCTATCACTGACCACATTACAGTGTACAGTTAGAGAGCTAGAAAGATGATCTGAAATTTAGCAGATACTGACTAGAGATAGGTATCTGGGACTCAGTGTTGTATAAACAGTAGTTATAGCCATGTGTGTGAATATCCAGAGAGTAAGTATGGATATTGTGGCATCTAGTACAGTGCCTGGCAATAGTGGTTAAGTGTTCAGTAAATTTTGTTGAAAGGGTCAGAGCCAGACTAGGATGTAGCAATCCAGGCCCTTAAAGGGCATAAATGTACTTGCACACCTTGAGAGTGAGGACTCCTTAAATGTCCTGCCCTAGATGCTTGTTTACCTGGCCAGTATGTGTGGAATGAAAAGGGAAAAGGCTGAGGCTGCTGCCTAGGAGAACCTTGGACATTGAAGGGTTAGTCGGACAAAGGGAAGTTAATTTGTTCAAGTGGTGGATGGATAACAAGAGTTAGAGGAAAAAGGAGAATCAGAATAAAATTATTTCATGGAAAGAGTTTCCTGAAAAGGCAGAAATTAACAAATGAAAATGACTTAGAGCAGTTTAGGAGGTCATTGCTGATTGGGACAATAGTCATTTCATCATATGAATGGGAGTAATAAAAAGCTACTCAAAAGTGCATTAAATAGCTGAAGAGAACTGAGAAAATTAAAAAGAAAGCTGGGTAGGGAGCCAGCCCCATATACTGAGGGTGGTGGGTTTAAACCCAACCTCGGCCAAACTGCAACAACAACAACAAAAATAACTGGGCGTTGTGACGGGTACCTGTAGTCCCAGCTACTTGGGAGGCTGAGGCAAGAGAATAATCTAAGCCCAGGAGTTGGAGGTTGCTGTAAGCTGTGACACCATGGGCACTCTATTGAGGGCGATAAAATGAGACTCTGTCTCAAAAAAAAAAAAAAAAAAGTTGAGAGGGAGGAGGTCAGATCGAAGGAGGGTGAATGGTGGGATCACACCTATTATGCATAACGCAAGGGTACATGTCAGATCTATTAGTATAGAGTATAAATTTCTTAACACAATAACTAAGTAAACGAGATGAGGTATATATTAACCAGTGTGATGTAAGCGTTCCTAATTCTATATGAAATCAGCACATTGTACCCCATAAATGCATTAATGTATACATGATCTATATGTTTATGATTTAATAAAAAAATTAAAAAAGAAAAAGTAAAAATAAAATAAGAAAGGAAAGCCAGCAGGAGAGAAGGGAGAAAGAGAGAGAACCAGCACACGCCAGCCTACATATCGTCTCCCTAATCCCGTCAACAGCACTGTAAGGTAGATATTCTTACTAAACTACTGTTGTACCCATTTTACATTTGACAAAAGGTAAGGTTCAGAGTTTACATGACTTGTTCAATGTTACAAATTCAATAGGAGGCAGAAACATGATTCAAACCTACTTCTGTCTGATCTGATTCTAAACCCTGTTTTTTCATTTAAACACACTGTGCAGTTGGCCCTCCATGTCCATACTTTCCATATCCACAGAATCAAGCAACTATGAATTCAAAAGATTCAGCAGAAAAATGGATGGTTGTGTCTGTACTGAACATGTACAGACCTATTTTTCTTGCTATTACTCTCTAAACAATATAGTATAACAACTATGTGCATTGTATTAGCCAGTATAAGTAACCTAAAGATAATTTAAAGTATATAGTCAGGTAAGCATAGGTAATATGCAAATACTAAGACATTTTATATCAGGGACTTCAGCATCTGTAGATTTTGATATCTGCAGAGGGTCCTGCAAGCCATCTTCTGCAGATACCAAGGGATAGCAGTAAATGGATGCAGATATAGATGCTACTTAGGAGTGCCCAGGGCCAAGTAAAGAGGTGCTAAGGAGAGAGGCAGGCCTAGTGGAGGCCGGGAGGCATCAACATGTGGAGGCACCCATCTGCAGCTTGGAGATTTCCCTCACAGTGTTGGCTTGTCTGGAAAGAGGGCAGGCAAGTGGCTGCCCTGACATAGAGGTTGGGATTGCAGGGTAGGTACAGCATTGGAAAGGGAATTGAGAAAATTGATAAGTGAAGATTGAAGAGAAAAAGTCCAGGCTAAATTCAGAAAAAAAAGTGAGTTCCAAAGGGACTCACAGAGCAAAAGAAAAGCAAGGACATCAAGGAATTAGAACACTACATAAAATGAACAGCTATAATGAAAATAAAGGAATAAAGTTTAGCTTGTTTCTTCCTCCTCCTCTTTCTTCTCCTTTTTTTTTTCTTTTTTTTTTTTTTTTTGAGTTAATGAGAAGTAGTTCCAAATGCCCTAGAAAGATCATCTTATAAGCACTTGGTCCTATTGAGATGGCATCAGATATACTTCCAGTCTCTTGAAGAAAGGAACAGGTCCAGGCAACTTCTTGAGTCCTCTTATTAATTATATACATACATACACGGACAAACACATATGTGTGTTTACAGTCATGCATAGCTTAACGACTGGGATACATTCTGAGAAATGTGTCATTAGGCAATTTCATTCCTGTGTGAACATGACAGAGTGCACTTCATAAATCTAAATAGTCTGTATACACACTTAAGTGATATGGTACAGCCTATTGCTTCTAGCTACAAACCTGTACAACATGTTACTGTGCTGGGTACCGGGCATTGTAGGCAACTATAACATAATGGTAAGTATTTGCATATCTAAATATATCTAAATATAGAAAAGATACAGTGAAAATGGTATTTTAATCTTACGAGACCACCATATATGAAGTCCATCATTGACTGAAAATCATTATGTGGCACATGACTATATATGTAGACAGAGAGAGAGAAAGACAGAGACAGATATAGAGACACAGGAGAAAAGGAAGGAGGAAGAGAATTTGGATAGAGACCTCAACCTCCAGATTTCAAGAGTATCCCTACAGACTAGACAGTCATAGCGAAAATAAACCACATCCTGAATTCCAGAGAAATGCTTAAATCACTGCAATTCCTATCACACATGCCAACCGAAGGTGTTCTGGGTCTGAACACAAAAAAATACAGTGGTTTCTGTTTAACATCTAGTGAGAGTGAGACACACCACAGTCACATTTGCAACAGGATCACAGTTGCCTAAAGGTCTGTTCTTCAGGAGACATTTGTTGCAAAGTCATTTGGGCAATTGCATCCTGAAAACACACCCCAGCCAGAGTGATGGATCACCTTGCAAAGATCTGCAATGAGCTATTTTCAAGTGATGACAAAGTGTGAAGTTAACTGCTTATTTGAGAACTTACTTTTCCATCCAAAGTAAATTCAAATACGATTGAAAATCTGACCTTTTATTAGTGGAGCTCTCCTGACTAAAAGTAAAATTGAATTTTAATTCCTAAATCTCCATGTGTATACAGAACTGTGGAAACATCACAGATTTTGGCCCTATGCCTCAAAGAGAAATTAGCTTTGGGATTACTTGGATTAAAAACAAAGCCTTTCTTAAGAGATGTATTTAATTTTCATGATGTTTCCTTTTTTCTAAAGTATAGCTCTTTTAAATTTCAGTTTTTCTTGATCGTGAAAATGCCACCAAAATTCTGACTCGGCCAAAGAGATACAATTCAGGTAAATTGGAAGAGTTTGTTAGAGGGAATCTTGAGAGAGAATGCGTAGAAGAAAAGTGTGATTTCGAAGAAGCACGAGAAGTTTTTGAAAACGATGAAAGAACAGTGAGTATTTCTACATGATATCCTTCAGAAGCAAAGAATATAAACCTTTAAAAAAGACACTTGTCTTTGAAATTTTAAAATATCTATACATATACATGTATTATAAAAGTTATAAAAGAGAAGAAATCAACACCAAAATACTGTAGATGCTACCATTAACTTGTCCTCATATTTTTTCTTTGTAGACTGAATTTTGGAAGCAGTATGTTGGTAAGCAATTCATTTTATCCTCTCACTAATACATGAAATATTTGGGAAGTATGTATGTGTTCTTTGTATAAACAGATAATATATGAAACTCTGTCAAAAGGACAACCCTTTAACCCAAGACTGAATGGCAATATACTATAGGTTTAGGCTAACACGGGAGCTATCAGCTGGCAGATAAATTAGCTCCTCCTCAGGCCTTCACAAAGAACACAGTTCCATTCCGGGAAGCTGGAAAGAAAAAACTGAAATGATTGTATTTAGGATCTACTGAAAATTTGCAATTCCCAGTAAAGAATCAAAGAATGCTGATTGAGTTAACTGTTTATTGTTTCTAAGTCTTCCTCTTTTATGTGGCCAACTAGGTCTTTACCTCCTCTCCTACCTCACCTCCTGTCCTTTAAGGCTCGTCTTCACACACTAGCTTCATGCTCTAGGAAAGCTTCCACTTTACAGGCTTTTTCTGCTTGTACACAGCTTTCCCTGTGCTGGTTCCCTCACTTCCTTCAGGCCTTCACCCAAATGTTACTATCTCAATGAGGCCCACCTTGATCGTCTCTTAATAATCCAACCTGTCTACCACTAGCCACACCACTCTAGACTCCTGTGTCCTGTTGTATTTTGAATAGTACTTTTCACCATCTACTGTATCATGTCATTTTCTTATTTACACTACATGTATTTGTCATTTATTTTTCCCACTCTACTAGAATGCAAACTTCGTGTTAGCAGAGATAGTCAATTGTTTTGTTTTTTGGTATATTCCTAGCACCTAGAACAATATCTAGAACAGAAGTATTCATTAAATACCTGTCCAATTAATTGGACAAAAGGAAGAAAATTCAAAACTTTGATGACAACCTATTTTAAAATTATAATCATTTAGGGCAGCGCCTGTGGCTCAAAGGAGTAGGGTGCCGGCCCCATATGCCAGAAGTGGCAAGTTCAAACCCAGCCCTGACCAAAAACCACAAAAAAAAAAAAATCATTTAAAATCCAGCAGTAGGATTTTGAGGGGGGGTAAGTTTCAAAGATTGACTTACCTAAGACCATCTGCATGGATAAAAAGAAATTAACCCAGACACCTAAATTACCAAATTCCATCAATTGGTGATCCAACTTTATTTTTCACAAGTTTCTGTTCTGGAGACACTATTGGGCATTGTCTTGCCCCCAAAACTCATAATCCCTCCACTATGGTTGTAAGGCATGAGAGAAAAAGAGGTTCACTCTTACCTGCTTTATCTACCTTTTGTGGTTCTTGGTGATAAATGCTACCATGACAATTTCTACTGAGGTATCTCCTATAGTCCAAACAAGTCTTTTTACTCACTCTCCCCCACTGTATTTTAAACTTTGAATCCTGTGATTTATTTCTAAAAGCTAACTAATGTCTACTTTTCAAAAAAAAAAAAAAGTATTCCTAGCTATATTTAAACTCCCATGATCCCTTCATTGCCCACTCCCACCCCCAGCAGAACATTTTAAAATTGGGCCGCCTGGCTCGGCGCCTGTGGCTCAACTGGCTAAGGCGCCAGCCATGTACACCTGAGCTGGCGGGTTCGAATCCAGCCCGGGCCCACCAAACAACGATGACAGCTGCAAACAAAAAACGGCTGGGCGTTGTGGCGGGGACCTGTAGTCCCAGCTACTCGGGAGGCTGAGGCAAGAAAATCACTTAAGCCCAAGAGTTTGAGGTTGCTGTGAGCTGGGACGTCACAGCATTCCACTGAGGGCAACATAGCGAGACTCTGTCTCCAAAAAAAATAAATACAATAAAATAAAACTGGGCCACTGCCTTCTAGGTCACATAAGTGCATTATTTGCTATACCTCAGTTATAGATAATACTTGGGGAACATGAAGGGCATGATTTTGTGACTATTACTTTGTCAAACAAAAAAATAACAATAAAAACAAAAAAAAAAGTAGGCTTGGCTCCTGTAGCTCAGCAGCTAGGGCGTCAGCCACATACACTAGAGCTGGCGGGTTCAAATCCAGCCCAGGTCTGCCAAACAATGACAGCTACAACCAAAAAATAGCCGGGCGTTGTGGTGGGCACCTGTACTCCCAGCTACTGGGGAGGTTGAGGGAAGAGAATCACTTAAGCCCAAGAGTTGGAGGTTGCTGTGAGCTGTGACGCCATAGCACTCTACCCAGGGTGACATAGTGATTCTGTCTCAAAAAACTAAAATAAAATAAAATAAAAATAAACAAACTTCATGTCTCATTTCTCTTACAGTTGGGATTCCTAATCACTATAAAAGTAGCCTATGGGCAGGATGAGGTAGCTCACACCTGTAATCCCAGCACTCTGGGAGGCAAAAGCAGGGGGATCGCTTGAGCTCAGGAGTTCGAGACCAGTCTGAACAAGAGTGAGACCTCATCTCTACTAAAAATAGAAAAATTAGCTGAGTGTTATGGCACATGCCTGCCTTCCCAGCTACTTGGGAGGCTGAGGCAGGAGTATCACTTGAACCCAGGAGCTGGAGGTTGCAATGAGCTAGGCTGATGCCACTGTGCCACTGAACTCTAGAACCTGGGGCAACAGAGCAAGAATCTTGTCTCAAAAAAAACAGTAGCCTATGCTATTTCTCACATCTAGCAGGGAGCCAGGCTCCTCACTGCTGTGTTATTCTGTATGCTCAAATCCCATAAAGAGCCTGGTAGAAAAATAACTGCCCAACCACATTAACTAGCATCTGTCAAGAGCTTTATACTTTACAGAATGCCTATCACATTTAACCCTCACACCAGCTCTGTGAGAAAAGCATTCTTAAGGAGGCAACTGAGGCTTGGAGCAGTTAAGGGACTTGCTACGGGTCACCCAGTTGAGAGTCATGAAGCCCAAAAGAGAACCCAAGCTCTCTACTGCCCACCCCCTTGCTTTCACAGTTATATCTCATGGCCTTCAGATCTAAAAACAGTTATTCATTAAACAGGAGCCTAGTAGTCTTAAACAGGAAGCTCTCACTTGGCTAGGTCTTGTCTCTTGTGTCTTTGACCCCAACTGTCTATGGCTTTGCCTCAGCTCAAAGTACACACAGACAAGAACCCAAAGGAGAACTAAATGCAGGATAAAATGACACTCATTTTAACGATACATCTCAGCAAATGAGTTCCTGTGTAGCTGGCTGAAAGCCCAGACCCTTTCAGTGAAACATCCTAAATAATTCAGAATTGTTGGTCTATAATATAAAGTGCAAATGTAGCTCATTTTTTAGACCAGTACTGAACATCAATAATAATAAACCAGAGATAACATATTTTGTTTTCATAGAATTGGAACAAATTGAAGTATCTGTGCAAAAGTACACTGAATCAAGGGGCAAAGGGGACAAGGTCTAATTTTTACAGTAAGCAGATTTTCCAGAAAAGGGCTATTTCTGAAAAAGGGATATTAGTCCCTTAGTCAACGGAAGTTGGATGAATGCTTCTGACAGAGGGGAAGGAGAACAGGCAGGGGTCTACACACTAACTAGATGTAAGGGGGTTTTGCTCTAGAGTGTGATTGCTAATTAGAAATGCCTCTTCGATTTCCCCTTTTTTTCCTATTCTTTGATTCTTACTGTTGTCTTTATCTCTTTCTTTTTTGTTTGTCATATACAAGTCTTACTGACCTAGGTCCTATTTTTTTCTTCAGGGCTATTTTTCTTAGCTTGAAGTGCATATGTGTCTCCCTTCTATTTTCTTTTCATTCTTTTCTCCTGAAGTTTCGTTAGAAGTATAGATTGAGGCAGAGTGCTAAGAAACCAAACTGAAAGGTTCCCTTCTCATCCTGACCCTTCCCCTCTCTTCAATTTCTTCATCCTGGTTTCTTACCACCAGTATCTTCAAAGGCTTTCAAGAACTGTTAATATAAAAACTCCAGGAAAGGTATAATGAAAACATAACCATTCTTTACATAAATAAAGCACACTTTAGAATCTTTTTAGATTAATTTTTTTGAGATGGAGTCTCACTCTGTTGCCCTGGGTAGAATGCTGTGGCATCATCCTAGCTCATAGCAACCTCTCAAACTCCTGGGTCAAGTGATGTTCCTGCCTCAGCCTCCCGAGCAGCCAAGACTACAGGTGCCCCCCCACAACACCCAGCTATTTTTTTTCCTATTTTTAGCAGAGCTGAAGTCTTGTTCTTGCTTATGCTTACCTCAAACTCCTGAGCTCAAAAGATCCTCCCACCTCAGCCCCCCAGAGTTCTAAGAATACAGGTGTGAGCCACCGTGCCCAGCCTATAATCTTTTTAAATTCTTTAGGATATTTTCAGCATTGTTTTCTCACTTTACCTAAACCATTGGGAACCTAACTTGTATAGACTATAGACCAGTGTTTTTCAACCTTTTTTATCTCACAGCTCACTTGAACCTATAATTAAACTTCCGTGGCACATTTAAATTATGTTGATCAAAAAAAGAGTAAAGAAAAAAGAACTTACTTACTGTGCCCTGAACTTCTCTTGAAAATAATTTTATTAATGATCTTTAAAAATTGTCATGGCACACCTAAGATCGTCTCACAGCAGACTGGTTGAAAATCACTGCTATAGACAATCTTCAAGCAGTAACAGATGCTTCTGGCATGCCTCAAAGTTAAATGACAATACAAGAAAGTAGAAGCATTTGCTCCATGCCTGGACTGCCAGTTCTTAGGGTAGAAGCACCAAATGTTATCTAGTTCAACTTGCTCTACAAGACCTGTGAAAGAGCAGGCCTTATACAATGTACAGATAATATTATTTTTTGAAGTAATTCAATTTAGAATTAACTCTGCCACCATTTTATAAGGAAAGGAAATATCACCTATGCTGATGGTTCTATACACTATACTGATATTCCTGTGCAAAATATGTTCTCGTCCCTTGGATTACATAAACTATACACATGCATTTCTTGGAGCAATTTATTGGATAGTGTTAGCCTAAAAAACCTTTGCTTGGGTGGCTTTTAGAAAACTCAGGAAGATACGAACATCACATGTGTAAGATAGGCAGCTGGTTTTCATGTTAGTAGTTCTTCTATGACCTTCAAATCTGTCCCATTCCTATAAGTCTGTGCAGGGGAGGACTGGGCATTCTCAGCATTTTATCTGCTAATTCAGTTTTTAACCTATCTCGAAGATGGAGATCAGTGTGAGTCCAATCCATGTTTAAATGGTGGAATTTGCAAGGATGAAATTAATTCCTATGAATGTTGGTGTCGACTTGGATTTGAAGGAAAGAACTGTGAATTAGGTAAGTCACTATTTTTTTATTACTCATGGCTTAAAGTTTCCCTTTGAAACAAGTTAAAAACAAAATGCAAAATTGATGTTTCATAATTTCTCTTAAAACATATACTTTCAAAGCTGATGAATTTTCTCTTTATCTGTAGTCATAGTTTTCAGAATATGAGTTCAAGAAACTATATTAAAATCAATTAACAAGGGGAGCGAGAGGGTGGCGGGGGAGAGGATAAAGGGTGAGATCACACTTGTGGTGCATATGTGAAGGGTCAGGAGAAATCTTCTAAATACGGATCAAAATTGTTTTCACATAGTAAATGAGAAAATATCATGAATGTTACATTAATCAGGTGGATAAAA
>CAUYRH010039431.1:0-21622 GCA_963574655.1 Perodicticus potto
GGCGCCTGTAGTCCCAGCTACTTGGGAGGCAGAGGCAAGAGACTCGCTTGAGCCCAGGAATTGGATGTTGCTGTGAGCTGTGATGCCATAGCACTCTACCCAGGGTGACAGCTTGAGGCTCTGTCTCAAAAAAAAAAAAAAGTTGGAGGAAAACCAAAGAAGAATATTTCCTGACATATACAACTAACAAAGTTCACATTTCAGTTTATTCTTAAGTAAGTTGTACCGAAACATAACCATGCTCATTTATTTACATGCTGTCTGTGGCTGCTTGTACAATCTAAGGGCAGAATTGGGCAGCTGAGGCAGACCATGTGTCCTGCAAAGCTAAAGTATCCTTTTCAAAAAAAAATTTGGTGACCCTGGTCTTAGAACTCGGTAATGATATATTTACCCTCTTTTACCATATTAAAGTATCAGATGGGATGCTTTCAGCTCCAAGCAATGGAAATCATGACCCAAACTTGCCTGAAAATAAAAATCTTCATTATCACTATAGACAACCTGGCATGGTGCGATCATTCTTCACGTCTGATTCTCTTGGCTTTGCAACCCGTATTAGTTGTCATAGTTCTTCAGCGCCCTCCCTGCCAACACCAATTCTTTTAAATTTAATTCTCTTAGTTCTTTGTTACAGTTTGACCAGGGCTGGGTTTGAAGCTGCCACCCTTGGTATATGGGGCCGGCGCCCTACTCACTGAGCCACAGGTGCCGGCTGATTCGCTTAGTTCTTAAAAACGAACAAAACTTATTTGATGACACAGGTGGGATCATTTGCCCAGACCCATCCATTCCTAGAGATTTGTACTATGTGTAGCATTTCTGCTTTAACAAATGTAGTTTAGGAACATATTAATCTGATTTCCAATCACACGCTCAGGTGGGTGGATAGTATTGGTGCCATATGCGATAGTCATGTCCCAGGCGTCAATGATACCCACGTTGAGGTCTTTGAAAATATCCTTCATGGTAAGATACTGAACGTAACCATGGAAGTCCCCAAACCTCTCTGCGTCAATGTGCATCTCCCTAATGTTTTCTGTCTTAATGATCACTTTTGTAGTCGGGCTTCTCAGGAACAGCCGTTCAATAGCCTTTCGGACACTGATAGCCCTGCGAAGGAAAATGTCAAAGGGGAAGGGTCTGAAGTGTTGGCCAAAGGTGATGACAATGGCTGTGTTTTTGTCCCCTGGTATCCGGTCAATTTCCCGAGACATATAATTATCGTCTATCTGAGAGTAGAGCTGAAGAGTGACAAAAGGGTGGCTGTGTTTCTTCCATTGAATCTGAGTGTGTCTTTCTACATCCAGAAGTATGTGTTTCTTAAATACTCCGGTTTCATGAAGATCAAAAAATTTTAGTGCTGGTGAAAAAAAAATAAATAGATCTTTTAACTAGAAGGTAACAATATTTTTTAAAAAGAATATCCTATCGTGTACAAAACTCACCAACCTAGGCTCGGCGCCTGTGGCTCAACGGGCTAAGGCACCAGTCACGTATACCTGAGCTGGCGGGTTCGAATCCAGCCCGGGCCCGCCAAGCAACAATGACGGCTGCCACCAAAAAATGGCCGGGCGTTGTGACGGGCACCTGTAGTCCCAGCTACTTGGGAGGTGGAGGCAGGAGACTGGCTTGAGCCCAGGAATTGGAGGTTACTGTGAGCTGTGATGCCATGGCACTCTATCCAGGGTGACAGCTTGAGGCTCTGTCTCAAAAAAAAAAAAAAAACCTCACCCAACCTAGATTAGCCACCTAGATTATTTCTGACTGGAGTATTCCAACCCAGTGATTACCACCAGGTCATATGTAGAATGTCAAGTGTTTTATTTTTTGAGACAGAGTCTCACTGTATTGCCCAGATTGGAGTGCCATGACATCAGCTTCGCTCATAGCAACCTTTAACTCCTGGGTTCAAGCGATTCTCCTGCCTCAGTCTCCCAAATAGCTGGGACTACCGGCACCCACCACAATACCCAGTTAGTTTTTCTATTTTTAGTAGATGCTGGGTCTCATTCTTGCTCAGGCTGGTCTTGAGCTCCTGAGCTCAAGTGATCCTCCCACCTCAGCCTCCCAGAGTGCTGACTTTACAGGTCTGAGACACCTCAACCAGCCCCCCAAATGGAAAGTTTTCATTGGAATTTTTAAAGAGGAACATTTCTTATGAAAGAGAAAATGTATTTTAAATTTAAAGGCCCCAATTCAGAAAGATAAACGAAGTCAAGAACAGATCTCAGGAGAGAATAGAAAGCTCATTAAAATCAGTCTGAATTTCTAACATAATATAACCACATACTTTTCACAACTTGGGGTATGTAGTAGACCCACTGGCGCAGAGTTGAGTCTCCCAGGAGGTAAACGAGTTTTCCTTTTAAACAGCTGCTTATCTTATCAGAGTCTAACTGAATCTGGTTACAAAATGTTGGGATCCACCTTCCTCGTGAGGTATAGCCACCAGGGACAGGAACCTTCATTCCAACTTGGCATTTCTCTTTCATGTTTTCACTCCCTGGTAACAGAGATACTTGGGGTGACTGGTTTTATTAGCACAAGTTAAACATACACCCTTCTTTCCTGGTCCTTCCCTGTCTTGATCACTTTCTCCTTTCCTCTTAATCCCCTTTCCTACTTCTGTCCCTTTCTAGTACTTTCTTTGATCACCGGCTTTGTTTTAGGCACTTGCACTCATCTTTTGGGAGATTTGGAGTCACCTGGCCTCCCCCTATTCATTTTCTTCCAGACTGGATCCCTTAGCTAAGTCCAGGTGTTCTGTCCTTTTTTCTTTGCCATCCTTACTGGTTCTGTGCTGACTTGAGTCTTTGTCTCTAACCTGAATGACACTAGCGATCTGCTGGTTTGTTTCCTTTGTCACAAATCGCTTACCTTTGTGCCATTACTGAAGAAATAATCTTAATTTTTCCTAGTTTAAAAATGGCCCCCAAATATAAGAATATGGGCACATTTTAAAAACTTCCAACAGTATAAAATACCTAGCTTGGCTTAGTGTCTTTTTTTTAAAATTGGACTTTGCTAAAAGCAATGTGCAGTGTTTAATACAAATTGGTCTTCCAAGATATTCCAGCAAGTTCCACTAAAATACTAGGCTCTGTAGGCGCATGAGGCTTCCCAGGTGTCAGGGGTAGCAGTGCACCAAATGTTTTCCCAGCCCTGGGGAGATCGCCAGGGTTCTTCTGTCCTGTTTCCTAGCTGCTCTCTGCCACTGCCCATCACTGGCCAAATGCCTGTTTGGATTGGTTACGTCAGCACTTCGGTACTGATGCCGCATTCTGTATTATATAGGAAACAAGCTTGTCCGCTGTAAGAAAGGCTAAAATAACATGATGTGCTCCTGTGTGTGATGTGCACTCACTGTGGGGGCCCAAACTTTCCGGAAAACGCCCCTTTAGAAAGTGCCCAGCTTCTCGGCTGGGAGAGACCCCACTGGGGAGGGCTGATGCTTTCCTGGTAAATGTACAGATTACACTGCCTTTCTGCAGCTGCCTGCTCTGTAAAGGCTGCCCCTTCCCTCTCTCCTGGGAGCCCTTCCGTCCCAACCATGTCAGGGACTGCAAGAGATGGCCCCGTGTGTGGCTGGTGGGGTGGGAGCTTCTGAGGCTGCTTGGCCCGTGGGCAGCCAGGTGGGTCCCTGAGGACTTCATGGGGCTCCCAGTCCCCTCCATGTGGCCAGGCCTCAGGCCTTGGTCTTGCCCTGCACGGCCACAGCTGGTCTCCGCCCTGCCATTGGCACAGCCCTGCCATTGCCCCTTCCCTGATCACTGTGCTCTTTGGAAGCCACTCCAGCCCACTCCCACTGGATCCTGGATTCTCCTGGACTGGAACCTTGTCATCTGTTAGGCCCAGGTGGAAGGGCACAGCGGCCCCAGGAGCCTGCTAGGCTCCCCCACTCCTAATTTACTATTAATGTGCACATTTACTTTTCCCTCAAAATTTGGGCAAAAACATGTGCATTATACACGGCAAAATACGGTCATAATGACTTAATAGTAGAAAGGCATTTCTCCCTTGCATAACAGACCTGTGGCGAGTACGCCGGGGCTTATGTGATGACATTGCCAGGTGTCAGAGACCTTGATTCCTCCTATCCCCTTGTTCTGCCATTATTTCTATGGCTGTTGTTGTTATTATTATTATTATATTTAGAGATAGGGCATCCCTGCTTTGTGCAGGCTGGAGTGCAGTGGCACAATCAAAGCTCACTGCAGCCTCCAACTCTTGGGCTCCAGTGATCCTCGTACCTCAGCCTCCCAAGTAGCTGGGACTACAGGCACATACTTGGCTAATTCTTTTGCTTTTTGTAGAGACAGGCTCTTGCTGTGTTGCCAGGCTGGTCTCAAACTCCTGGCCTTAAATGATCCTCCCATCTTGGCCTCCTAAAGCCCTGGGATTACAGGCATGAACCATGAACCTTGCCTGGTCTGCCATTCTTAACATATGAAATATATGGCTTCAGTCTCGTCATCCAACCTGGATTTTTCCTTTCTCATGTTGTATCTATCACTCAGATAATAGGAAGGGGAGGATGGAAACGAAGGGCCAGTTGTTTTGCTTTTAAAGGCATGACCTAGGGGTTTCCTATATCACTTCCATTCATAGTCCTGGAAAAACTTAGTCATGGCCACAATTACCTCCAAGGAGAGATGGTCATAAGTTCAGCTAAAATAAGGGTTTCTGTTACTAAAGAAGGAGGGAATGGATTTAGGTAGATCAACAGTCTCTGCTTCACCCCACCTGCTCAGTTTCTTTCTTTTTTTTTTTTTTAGTCTTACTATGTCACCCTCAGTAGAGTGCTGTGAAATCACAGCTCACAGCAACCTCAAACTCTTGGACTTAAGTGATTCTCTTGCCTCAGCCTTCTAAGTAGCTGGGACTACAGGCACCCGCCACAACACCTGGCTATTTTTTTTGCAGTTGTCATTGTTGTTTAGCTGGCCTGGGCTGGGTTCGAACCCACCACCCTTGGTGTATGTGGCTGGCGCCGTAACCACTGTGCTCCGGGGCACCAGACCTGCTTAGTTTCTTAAAGGCCAGCCATCTCTGGATGCCTATGTTCCCTGAACAATGCATTCTTACATCGTAATATTGTATTTGTAACTTGCAGAGAAAGCAGCAAAGTGGTGTTTTCCACAGCATTGGAAACTGGCCCTGGAATAGCTCTTACATTCTGGTGATTTGGCTTCCTGAAGGGAGTTTTCACAGTCCTATAATTATGTAGGACTTTCAGTGAGACAGGATGGGGCATCTAGGAGGCTTGATAGTGTTATATCCTGGATGGTTGAATACCATGATCTGGAAACTTAAGATCCATAGTTATTAAATGTTCCACCTCCTAATGAGGTACTGGCATGCCTTGGTCAGAAGATAGCCTTTGAGCTTGTTGTAAACCATCTTTTGTATAATATTTATGTGCTAGCATATTCATTTTGCCACATCCCAAACTTAAGTTTCCCGAAGGACTATTTTGAATATATAACAAATTCTCTTATGATTACTCAATGTATTTTAAAATAGGTCTGAGTATTCTGAAAACGGCATGTGAGCGATACTGTTAGGATTTTGTTTATTTTTATTTTTATTTTTTTGTAGAGGCAGAGTTTCACTTTATTACCCTCGGTAGAGTACTGTGGCATCACAGCTCACAGCAACCTCCAACTCCTGGGCTTAGGCAATTCTCTTGCCTCAGCCTCCCGAGTAGCTGGGACTACAGGTGCCCGCCACAACGCCTGGCTATTTTTTTGCTGCAGTTTGGCCGGGGCTGAGTTTGAACCCGCCACCCTCAGTATATGGGACCAGCGCCCTACTCATTGAACCACAGGCGTGGCCCAGGATTTTGTTTATTTTTGATTAGAGATTATGGTAGGCAGACTGATGCACACTTAAAGGAATCCACACCCTAATTCTTCAAGCCTGTGAATATGTTGCCTTTTTTGGTGAGAGGGACTTTCCAGATGTGAGCTAAGGGCACAGACTTTGAGATTATTGCCGATTATCCAAACTAATGTCAGTAATTCTGACATTAGGGAGGGAGGGAGGGGGTGGGTCAAATACATGATGTGGATTTGAACCACTGCTGTGGCTTTGAACATGGAGGAAGAGGCCCACAAGGAAGGTGGCAGCCTATGGAAAAGGCACAGGAACGGGTTCTCCCCTTGAACCTCCAGAGAGGGTTCAGCCCTCCGAAACAGAAGTTGGACTTCTGAACTACAGAACTATAAGATTATACATTTTTGTTGCTTTAAGCTACTTTATTACAGCAGCAATCAGGATACGATACAGAGACAATTGACCTTCTTTAAAATATGAAGTCATCTGAGTCCAGAAACAATGCTTTTTCTTCTGTTGTATACATTTTATTTTATATCCCTTAGTAACATTTTAAGCTGCCTTTCTATAGATCATGCATTTTGTTAAAGTGTAATTTAGGGCATTTTTTTTTTTTTTTTGGAGACAGAGTCTCCCTCTGTTGCCCCCAGCTAGAGTGCCGTGGCATCACCCTAGCTCACAGCAACCTCAAACTCTTGTGTTCAAGGGATCTTTTTGCCTCAGCCTCCCAAGTAGGTGAGACAACAGGTACCCAGCACAATACACAGGTAGTTTTTCTATTTTTAGTAGGGACAGGGTCTTGTTCTTGCTGGTCTCGAACTCCTGAGCTCAAGTAATTCTCCTGCCTTGGCCTCTCAGAGTCCTAGGATTACAGGTGTGAGCCATGGGCCCCATCAGTGTAGGTTTTTAAAACTCAGAGTGGATCACACCACCTGCTCTTGTTTTTGCGGCTCTCCAAATCATCCTGACTTAATGCTGAAATCCTCAGGATGGCATTGAACTCCCACAATTTAGTTTCTCCTCTTTTTAGACTCACCCTTTGGTACCTTCCACCATATGCTCACCCTATTGGCTGGTTGAATAAGTCCATGATAATTTTGCTCATGACTAGAATTGTCAGATAAAAAGAGTTATCACAGAATAAATATAGGACATCATATTAAATTTGAATTACTTTTGAGGAGTAACTTTTAGTGTATGTCCCCTACAGTATTTATCTTATTGTATATAACATGCAGGCAATTAGAAATTACTCAATTTAGCTGATTCTCTACATTATTATTTACTTAAATCTGGCAGCACTACCCAGGTCTTTCTTTTCCCTCCCTCCCTTCCCTTCTCTTCCTTTCCCTTCCCTTCCTCCCTCCCTCCCTCCTTTCCTTCCTTCCTTCCTTTTTTTTTTTTCTTTCTTTCTCTCTCTCTCTCTGCCCCACCCCCCTTTCTTTCTTTCTTGACAGAGACTCAAGCTGTCACCCTGGGTAGAGTGCTGTGGCATCATAGCTCACAGCAACCTTCAACTCTTTGGCTCAAGTGATCCTCTTGCCTCAATTTTCCTATTTTTAGTAGAGATGAGGGTCTTGCTTTTGCTCAGGCTGGTCTGGTACTTGTGAGCTCAAGTAATCCACCCATCTCGGCCTCCCAGAGTGCTAGGATTACAGGGGTGAGCCAGCACGCCCAGCCACTACCCAGGATCTTTTGAAGATTTCTCTTTCTCATTCTCTGACTACAGCTATTCCTCGGGGCACAAATACCAACTTTAACATAAGCATTTTTACTCTTGTCATATAGTTGATTGGTTAAATGTATTTAGAATGCAAGTTTACTGAGAATTTATTTTTTTCCATTTGCCCATAATGCCTCATATCTGTCAGACCCCTCAACAAATGTTTGCTGAAGAAATGAATAAATAGTGGCAATAAATCATTATAAGCTAAAGTAGATCTCATAATGAATATTCTTGGCAAAATGAGATAGACTAAATTTAGGAAATTATCTTAAAGCTAGGGTAGTATAAAGACTTCATAAGCAACATGGCTTTGGGCTTGTCAATAAAACATTTAATAAGGTGGAGACCACATAAAATTGACAAGTGCATCAACTAAAAATTAGGAGGCTGTGCCAACAAAGAGTTAGGAAGCCAAAACCAAAATGTTCCCACTCTGAGGCTATGGTATCCACCAAAGACATTCACACAGGGCGTCAGACCCCATGGTGGTGAACTCCTGGGCTTAAAGGAATATAGGATACTCTTACATTTTTCTCCTTTTGGATAAATCAAGATGAAATCTTTTTTTTTTTTTTTTTTTTTGAGACAGAGCCTCAAGCTGTCATCCTGGATAGAGTGCTGTGGCATCACAGCTCACAGCAACCTCCAATTTCTGGGCTCAAGCGAGTCTCCTGCCTCTGCCTCCCAAGTAGCTGGGACTACAGGCGTCCACCACAACACCCGGCCATTTTTTGGTTGCAGCCATCTTTGTTGTTTGGCAGGCCCAGGCTGGATTTGAACCCGCCAGCTCAGGTGTACGTGGCTGGCGCCTTAGATTGTTGAGCCACAGGCGCCGAGCCTCAAGATGAAATCTTTTATAAACAGAGTTTGAAATCATTTCTTTGAGTTAAATTTCTCTTTATTTGAAGTCCAATGTGATTGACACATAGACACCTACTAGGAATTGTGCTCTTAAAAACTACGATGGCTAGCATTAGGGCTGATAAGATTTCCCACATAAGAGATGTGGCCACAGGACGGAGCAGACTTACGGTTACATCGGGAGACACTGATGTGTTTGAAGTGTTTCAGCATTTCAACTCCCACGTTGTACCTTCAAAAAAAAAGGACACTTAGCCTACTCTCTGTCCATATGACACAGGCAACATGAACGACTTGCTTCTGAGGAAAGGGTACTTCTAATTTTGTATAACTGAAAGTTATGATTGGTGCAAATTTTAGAAGTATATTGGCTGTTTTTAGAGAATTAGGATTCAGGAAGACTGTCCATGCTACCGAGAGCACCTGAAATCAGCTTTCCTCCTCTGCCACGTGCAATCAGTGTGTCCTGAAATTTTAGATTTAAAAACATTTTATAATTTGCACATTCTCTTCTCTCTTTCTGCGTCCGCATCACCTCTCCCAGTTTGTACAACATTTTTCTTGGATTACTCTGAGTCTCTAATTGGGCAGCCCGTCTCAGTTTAACTGCACGTAAATTCTTCAACATAACTGCCAGAGGACCTTTTCTAATTGCAACAGGAATTGCATTACTGTTTAAAACCCTTTATCATCTCCTTATCACTTATCTAAGAAGTCCAGGCTCCTAGTGTGGCACGTAGACCTCTTATCAGGGCCTCTGCTTCCCTGTTCACCTGCATTTCCTGCTCTGGTTACCTTCAGTTTCCCCCCACAACCTTGCTTTCCAATGTTTGTATACTTTATAAGGAAAGGTAACACATTCGCCTGGCCCACTGCTGCATCCTTAACCTCTGTTACCGTGGTTGACAGAGAGCAGTGTTAAGTCTGATATCCGAATAAGTGTACATTGCATTTCTTCCTTCAAACTGATGAAAGACAACCCAACTCTTCCTGCTCAAAAGCTCTTACGCTCCCTTTGATTCATGCTTTGTCTCAAAAGTGTGTGTGTGTGTGTGTGTGTGTGTGTGTAAGTGGAGGCAGGCAGGCAAAAAGAGGTCATAGGGAGAATGGGGACCCAGGTGCGGCCACAGCTGGTGTAAGTGTACCTGATTCTCTACTGTGGACGGTTCTTCTGGCCCAATCCTGAGAAGGGAAGGAATCAATACGTTTTCATTTCTTCATACTGTGATTTAGGCCTAAGGATGTTTGGTGGGTTGGAAGAGATTTGGTAAGCTGTACTGTCAGAGATAAAAGGAAAGAGACGGAAACCCAACCAGGCTTTCATTTATTCTGAGGGATTCTAGATTAGGAGCTGAAACACGCCTAACAAGGGGAGATTCTGGGTGTGGGTTATTGTTCTGTGTTTGCTGTTTACTCTTATGTCCCCTTAACATATTTTTTGAAAGCTTAAGGAAAAAAAAGGTTCTCAACTTGACTTTGAAAATGGCTAAGAAAGGGATTGCTGAGAACCTAGCATTGTACTCTGTCACCAAGCCCAGAGAAAATAAATCCTCAGAGGAGGAATATGGGTATTAGCAGAATGGAAAGGAAGAACAAAATGGTACAAGCCCTTGAGGCTCTTGGAGAGTTAGAAAATAAGCAGAAGGCTCTGAAACCCAACTGTGTCTTAGGGCAGTTATGGGATTTGTGGTGGCAGGTAGTCGCCCTTTGCAAATCCTCAGAATGGCCTCTGAAGAGTGCCCCGATGGGTTCATCTAATGCAGTAACAATGAAAATAGTTTTATGCTTGGGGGTCACCACAACATGAGGAACTGTATTAAAGGGTTGTGGCATTAGGAAGGTTGAGAACCACTGGTCTAATGGATGAAGTGTTTTTGAGCTCAGTGGAGAACAGAGAAATGAGGAAGTGAGCACCTTCACTCATGAAGGGGAGCAAGGGGTGGCGTTTATGCAGTGGTGATTGACAGGGGAAACCAGCTTACACCCTGGTTTTTGGAGGCCTGTTCAACCAGTGGTGTCCAGCAATCACTAGGTCACAACTTGGGGAGCGGAAGGATGTCTTCACGCTGAGGAGTTTGTGATCGTGAGATCAACTGGAGATGACTAGAAAGATTTACTCAGGGTGCAGTGTGGAGATGGGATTCCAGGGGGTGTGACTGATGGGAGGAAGGCCAGTGGGGAAGCTGCTATAGGATATCCAGGTGAGACGATGGTGGTCTGAACTTGGACAGCAGCACTGAACATGGGGAGAAATGGATGAATGCAAGATATTTACAAGGGTGAATCAATGGACTATGACTTGGCACGTTGAGGAGCGGAACATCTATGAGCACACAGCAGAATAGTTTCCACCAAATATACCGTGTAAAACCCATAGGTCTATTATAGAAAACATGACTGAGTCTGACAATACCCAACATCCTGGAGAAGAAGAGGCCTATACAGTGTACAGTCCCACCTGTGCAGCCCTCTGTTATTGAACTTGTCAGGAGAAATGCAAACTTGGGCACAGAGTCATGAACAGGAGGCCCCATGAAGACACCAGATGTCTGACCTTGAGTAGAAGAGGCATCTAAGAAGGTCTTTCTCAGTACTGAGATGGGCAGTGTAGCTCGACCTGGGGGCACCTTTCAGTGTGTTGAGAACTACACTTACCTGTTGAAAAGGCTTTTTTCCTGGTCAGTGAGATAGGAAATGTCCCGATTCCTGGTGGACATTTGAGTCAGGGCCTCACAGGGCATATGTTGAGGCTTCACACAGTAGAAGGCTTCTTGGTCTCTATCGTCCAGGTATTCACAGAGCTCTACCCTTGACTTTGGGGTTAGGCCACATTCAGTGAAGACATGGGAAGTGACGTTAACAAATTTACCTTTGAAAATAACCTTATCATAGCCTTGGTTTCTGGCCCTCCAGAGAGCTGATGTCCCTTCACTGGGGTGGATGAGCAGGACAGACAGGGAGACCTGGCCCTCCCAGAACAGAATGAAGGTGACCAGGTAGGTGCCGTTGTTGAAGTCGGTCACCTTCCCTGCAGCGCCTGCCTCCAGGGCTGGGGAGGACATCCTGGCCCTCAGGAAATCCCCGCCATATTGCTTCCTGTGCCCCAAGTGGTCCCTCGCCTCCAGCAGGACATCCAGCTGGTCCCCCATGCAGTATGTGTGTTGAGGGTTGAGGATGGCGGCTGTGCTGTGTGCGGCACTGGTGGTGGTGTTCACATGGGTGAAAGGTCTGGGTGGGATCTGCTGGTCTAGTTTCTCCATGATTTCCTGTATTCTCAGCTCAGTCTCTGTTGGTAACTTTATTGGGCTCATTGGTGTTTGGACTTTATCCCTCATTGGAGGGAGGAAGATGGATAAGTTTACAAAAGACCAATGCTGAAATGACAAGAAATGTGACATACTATGAAATGAACCTATTCTGAGTCATTTTTACTTATTTTGAATTTATATATTATTTATATTATTTATTGAATATTTATATATTATCATTTCATTAATATTATTTATGCTTTCTGATAATTTTGAGTAAAATGTCAACATTTATATTTTTACCTTAATATTTTAAAAAATACCTGAAGAGCTAGCTGTAGATAAATATACGATATTCAAAACATGTTGCTTAGGTAATGCTTATGAGTATTAAATTGGTGCCAATGCATTTACTCTTCCTTTTCTTATACACCTGACTTCTGATAACTAATTCCTGTCACTTCTACCCCTGTGTATCTTTTTCCTTTGTCTAGTAGTCTTTTCTTCCTCAGCTGGATCAGAGTTCGAGTCCCCTCAAAGATGAAAGCTGCGTTCAGACTGCATGGAGGCAGTCCTGCTTTCTCTCTATTTACCTTCCTGATTGTAGCTAAATAAGTTCTTCTAAAGCAAAACTGCACATGTGTCCCTGTTTAAAGCCCTTCCATAGCTTCTCATAGCTCTTGGAATGAAGTCTGCTCTTAATGTGGCTTTATTCTGTGGCCTATTTTTAATAACTTGTTCTTGCCAATCCCTCCCTTGCACTTGATGTTTTGATAGAACTATTTTATTTTTAGGAGCTGACCTTCCTTTCTTTTAGCTCTTGCTTTTTACTAATGCTTTCTTTCCTTTCTGGACTGCTAGCCACCTCCTATCTGTTGACTTCTAATTTAGAAATTCTTGCAACCTTAGAGGTCACTTATGCTTTTAGCATTTCACAGTATTTTATAGGAACTCAAATTCGGGGATTTCAAAACCTTGTTGAGAGTCAGAAGCACCTGCCAAGCTTTTCTAAAATCATGGATTCTTTGGCCACAGTCCAGATCAAATGATTCATAATCACTATTTTGTGGCAGTATGTTTTCCAAAAGCCTCCCAGGCAACCCTGGGATCGGGTAGGTTTGAGAATAGGCATTACACACCAGTGATTGCCACACCTTCTCACACTTTAAAACATCTATCAAACTTATAAAAAAATGCATGACCAGGCTGCACTGTACTCTAGCATCATCAGTAAAACCCTGGTGATTGGTAACAAAGTGGCAGAGTAAACCAAAACAGACAAGAAATAAGGAAATGAAATATCATTTAAAATGAAGATGAATAGAATCCAAGTTGAATCTTTGAAAAATCTTTGGCAAAGCCAAAACACAAGTCTTTGGAAGAGCCAGCCAAGAAACAAACAAAAAGCAAACAAAAAGCCAAATAAAACCTTTTTATATTCCTCTGGAAAATACTTATAAAAACCTTATTTTGTACAAAAGAAAATAGAAAAATATCAATATCATTAATGAATGTCAATACAAAAATATTCAATAAGATCCTAGCAAACAGAATTGAATGACACATCAAAAAAATTATTCACCATGATCAAGGCTTTATCCTAAGGTTACAAGGTTGGTTCAACATATGTAAATCTATAAATATAGTAGACCACATAAATGAAATGAAACACAAATATCATATGATTCTATCAATTGAGACAGAAAAGGCTTTTGATAATATCCAGCATCCTTTCAAGATTAGAACTTTTAAGAAAATAGGCTTAGATGGGACATTTCTTAAACTCATAGAGGCCATCCATAGCAAAACCACAGCCAATATCATATTGAATGGAATAAAATTGGAAACATTTCCACTTAGATCTGGAACTAGAAAAGGATGCCCATTGTCACCACTGCTATTTAACATAGGATTAGAAGTTTTAGCCATCACTATTAGGCAAAAGAAGGGGATCAAGGGTATTCAAATGGGGTCAGAGGAGGTTAAACTCTCACTCTTCATGGATGACATGATCTTATACCAGGAAAACCCCAAGGACTCAACTATAGAGTTCTTAGAAGTGATCAATGAATACAGCAGTGTCTTGGGATACAAAATCAGTACTTACAAATAAGTAGCTTTTATTATGCCACAATAGTCAAGCCAAAAAGATAGTCAAGAACTCTATTCCTTTTACAGTAGTGCCACAGAAGATGAAATACTTGGGAATTTTTCTGACAAAGGAAGTGAAAGATCTCTATAATGAGAACTATGAAACCCCGAGAAAAGAAATAGCTGTAAGATGTTAACAAATGGAAAAATATACCATGCCCATGGCTGGGAAGAATCAATATTGTTAAAACATCCATACTACCCAAAGCAATCTACAGATTTAATGCAATCCCCATCAAAGCATCAACTTGGAAAATAGTACTTCATTTTGTATGGAATCAGAAAAAAGCCTGAGTATCCAATACACTACTTAGAAATAAAAGCAAATCTGGAGGCATCACACTACCAGACCTTAGGTTATACTAGAAATCTGTAGTGATGAAAACAGCATGGTACTGGCACAAAAATAGAGATGTAGATATATAGAGTAAAATAGAGAATCTAGAGATAAACCCAGCCACAGATCATCATTTGATTTTTGACAGTCCTAACAAAAACATACATTGTGGAAATCCCTATTTAACAAATGGTGCTGGGAGAACTGGTTAGTGACCTATAGAAGACTGGACCCTCACCTCTCACCACTAACAAAAATTGATTCTCAATGGATAAAAGACTTAAATTTAAGACACAAAAGTATAAAAATGCTAGAAGTATAAAAATGCTAGAAGAGAGTGCAGGGAAAATGCTTGGAGATATTGGCCTGGGAAAATAGTTTATGTGGAAGACTCCTCTGGCAATTTAAGCAATATCAAAAATATATTACTGGGATTTGATCAAGCTACAAAGCTTCTGCACAGCAAAGAGCAGTACAAGAAAAGCAAACAGACAGCCTTCAGAATGGGAGAAGATTTTTGCATGTTATGATTCTGACAAAGGTCTGATAACTAGAATGTACAGACACCTCAAATTAAACAATAAGAAAAGTGCAAACAACCCTCTCTATAAGGGGGCAAGAGATTTGAACAGAAACTTCTCCAAGGATGACAGATTAATGGCCAAAAAACACACGAAAAAATGTTCATCTTCTTTAATCATCAGAGAAATGCAAATCAAGACCACTCTAAGATATCACCTAACCCCAGCAAGATTAGCCCACATCACAAAGTCCCAAAACACCAGATGCTGGCATGGATGTGGACAGAAGGGAACACTTCTATGCTGCTTGGGGGGATTGCAAACTAACACAGTCTTTTTGTCTTAGTATGGAGAATTCTCAAGAATCTAAAAGTTGACCTTCCATTTGATCCCATGATTCCATTTTCTCTTCCTCCTCACACCAGACAACTTCTCCCTTCCTCTCCCTAAGTATCTACCCAGAAGAACAAAAATCATTTTACAACAAAGACATTTGCACCAGAATGTTTATTGCAGTCCAATTCATAATTGCCAAGTTGTAGAAGCAGCCCAAATGCCCATCAACCCATGAATGGATCAACAAAGTGTAATATATGTATACCATGGAATATGATTCAGCCATAAAAGAAGATGGAGACTTTTATCATTTATGTTTACCTGAATGTTTACCTTTACTTCTTAGTAAAGTATCTCAAGAATGGGAAAAGTATTCAATGTAGTCAATATTATTATGAAACCAATATCAAAACACTTATACTGTCTTACGAATGATGAAACAAAAATATAGTCTAAAGAAGGGGAAGGGGGGAAGAGGAAAAGAAAGGGAGAAGGTGTCTGGTGGGAGGAGAGAGGGCATTTGATGGGATCTCAACTAATGTGCAAAATGCAAGGGTATATTTCTAAACAACTAAGAGTAAACTGTAAATGTCTTACCACAAAAAATAAGTGAGGTGATGGTTATATAATTCTGTTTGATGCTTATATTCATCTTCATTCCATACTGTATATTAAATCATCACATTGTACTCACAAATGTATAGTTATGAATTAATAAAAGATTAAACAAATATTCAAAAAAAGAAAATAGTAAAATGATATAGAAAACAAACACGCAATATATCAAAATATTATTAACAATAACAATATCATCATGATGACAAACCTTTTTCTACTTTTCCACCTCCAAAAAAAAAGAAAAAAAGAAAAGAAAAAGCTCACATGCTTTCATTGGTGATTACAGATATCCCTAGCTTATATAACAGGAAAAGCTGTCTAATTAATCTTATGAGATAGGAATACGTTTCATACTTTAACCTGATGAGCATAATACCAGAAAAGTATGGGGCTGTTTTACTTATGGACATAGCTTTTAAATTCTCTCTTTCCATCTAAGTGTATGCATGTGTGCATATACAGGTAAATAGACATATGTGTGTATATATGTGTGCATTTTTCATGGTTAATTATAGATAAATTCAGGATTGTAAAGATGGCACCAGGGAGATAAATCTTTCAGTATAATTTATATCTTAAAGGATTAAAGAAAACTCTCATGATTTTTCATTGTTCTCAAACTTCTCTGGGATTGTAGTTGATACATTTCAAAATTTATTTAGCATTAAAGTTCAGTAAATGGAAAATCTTGAGCACTTCCAAAGTCAAGAAGAAGAAAAGGATGTTAGTCACTTTAGCTAAATTAGTGCTTGACATAAAATTAAAAGTCCTGAACAATAAAATAAAACGAACGAATCAAAGGTATGAGAATGATAAGGGAATAGACAGACTTTTTTTTCTATTTTCTTCTTTTTTTTTATTTAATCTTTTGTAGATGTTGTGATTGTCTACAAAGAAAACCAGAGTTAGAAAAGTTTTATTAGTATTGAGAGAGTCATCGAAGAACTGAATATAAAATCAAAAGCATTTATCTAGTAATAATTACTAGAAAATACAGTAGAAGACAGGTTCTGACTTTGATGGAAGCATTTTGAAAACTCTTTTAAGGGCATTTTTAAAAAGGCCTGAATGAATAAAAAACTATAGTACTTCATAATGTAGGGGGGGCTTAATATTATAAAATTCTCCCTCAAAATAATTAAAATTTTTCTATATTTCTAGTTAAATCCTCAAGAAACAGGAGAGGGAAGCTGGTTAACCAATTCTAAAATTTTATGGAAGATAATGGCCTATAAATAAGAACTTATTTTAAAAAATCTTAGGATAAATTATAATAAAAAATAGGACTGTAGAAGTCTACTACTAATCAAATAAAATAGATACTTTAGAAATAGAAATAGACTTGAGGTTTACTATAGGTTAGTGATAACAACTGAAACCAGCAAATCATATTTTGTAGATTGTATTCACTATACAAATTATTTCACTATATTGGAAAAACCCTCAAAGACTTCTATTAAAGACCTAAATCTAAGACCGGGAGAGGAACGGAGAGAGCTTCTCTCTCCCTACTTGAAATCTCTCCCACTACCAGGAGCTTTGGTGTTTTCTTTTGGTGTATTCTTTTCTGTAAATCAATTCTGTCTTATCACGGACGGGTGGGGAGAGGGGAAATAATGTAATGAAGAATAATAAAATACATGTATTTAAAAAAAAAAAAAGAATTGGAAAGAAGATGACAAATTCCACTTTAAAATTACTGAACTTCAAGTGGGAATTTTAGTTTTATCAAGCTGTTAATTGCTAGATAGGACATCAAAGAGGCTAAAAAGGGCAAATTTATAAGTAATTTACATATGCACACCTTGCATTTGTAAAGCATCTTGACTTTTATAGCCAATTTCAAGCACATTAAACTTATTTGATCTCAATTGTCCTGAAAGGTAGGTAGGTCAGATATCCCCATTCTCTTGATAGGCAGGTACTGAAAGTTATGTCACATAGTTAGAAGTAACAGGATAGGAACCAAAATGCAGAAGGCTGAACCCTTATGTGGATCCACAGTGCTAAGTTAGCTGCCAACATCCCAGTTTCCTGGTGACATTATAAAAACTGTTATTCTCTATTCTATATTGCTCTAATTTCAGTACATCCTACCAAAGTGAGCCATGCATCAATAACTTGGTGAACCAAGTTTCTAATAATATTAATTTCTACCTTAAAAATGAATACTCTAAAAATACAACAGACTAACTCCCCTTAGATAAATTATCTATTTCACTGGGTCAAATTAAGTATTTTGGAATTCATAACTGTAACATCACTAAATATATTACTTTTTTTTTCTTTTTTTTTTTTTGAGATAGAGCCTCAAGCTGTCACCCTGGATAGAGTGTTGTGGCATCACAGCTCACAGCAACCTCCAATTCCTGGGCTCAAGAGAGTCTCCTGCCTCCGCCTCCCAAGTAGCTGGGACTACAGGCACCCGCCACAACGCCTGGCCACTTTTTGTTTGCAGCCATCATTGTTGTTTGGCGGGCCCGGGCTGGATTCAAATTCACCAGCTCAGGTGTACATGGCTGGCGCCTTAGCCCGCTAAGCCACAGGCACTAAGTATATTACTTATAGCTAATTATACCACTCCTATCAATTCTACCACCATAATATCTCACATATACTCCCAGTTTCTCCCTTCTCATGCCACTACTTTAAATACACAATATTCCTTACATGGGTTTTTTATGAGCTTCTTAACTAGTCTCTCCAATCTCAGTCTGTCTGTCAATCACTTTACATGGTACTGCCAGAAAAACCTTCTTAAAGTACCCCTATTACCATGGCAGTGTCTCTTTTCAAGTTTTGCTCACTTCTCCCGGTTATAAACTACAGTATACTGATAATTTATGTACCACTCATTCTCTGGGGTAAGTACTTGGCATGCATTAACTCATTCAACCATCACAACAGTCTCTTTGTTCCATTTTGTGCCTTAGATTAGCAAAATAAGTGTAACTCGTCCAGTGTCAAAAGCTAGATGGCATGGTTGTACCTCGAGTCTGACAGTAGGACACTTCAACAACTATCCTATTAGAACACATTTCTTTTTTTTTTTTGCAGTTTTTGGCGGGGGCTGGGTTTGAACCCGCCACCTCTGGCATATGGGGCCAGCGCCCTACTCCTTTGAGCCACAGGCACTGTCCAATATAGAACACGTTTCAAATGCCTGAGCCTGATATTCACTTGGGCTTCTCTTGACCTAGTCCTAGAATACTTTTCTAATTGATTTCTCCCTCCCCTACCTCCTGTATCAAACTACTTGCTACTTCCCATATAAGCCCTGCAATTTCCCAACTCTACCTACAACTTTCACAGTCTTTCTTATAACTAGAAAAAAATCCTCTGTTCAAAATTTTTATCTGTTAGGGATTGCGGAGGGATGGAGAGCTGGTCTTTAAACTTAAAATTCATTCTAAGAACAGAATATCATTTATCAGAGAGATTCACAGGAGCTGATTTCTGCCATTCTTCTTCCATCAAACTAATGTTTTCCTTTAAAGTAATGAACCAGGGCTCGGCACCTGTGGTTCAATGGACTAAGGCGCCAGCCACCAGCCACGTAGACCTGAGCTGGCGGGTTCTAATCCAGCCTGGGCCCGCAAACAACAATGACGGCTGCAACCAAAAAATGGCCGGCGTTGTGGCGGGCGCCTGTAGTCCCAGCTACTTGGGAGGCGGAGGCAGGAGACTCACTTGACCCCAGGAATTGGAGGTTGCTGTGAGCTGTGATGCCATTGCACTCTATCCAGGGTGACAGCTTGAGGGTTCGTATCAAAAAAAAAAGTAATGAACCAGAGTAATTGATTTCTGCTTAAATGTTTTTGCTTAAATATCTCTCCTGGGGACAATGTTCCCAAGACTGGAACTACAAATTCTGGTAGAATGAAAAAATAAAATAAACAGGAGGTTAAAGTAGAAGAGCCTTAACATCTAAATATGTTTATAAAATACAGACATTCCTAGAAGAGCATTTTATAAGTTATATTAAGACTTATAAGAGTAGTCCTATTTATTTTTAAAAGGAATATATTATTTTTTACTTTTATTTACTTTGGGCTAAAGTAAAAATAAAAATATAGCAAACAAAGGGTATACATGTACAGAAATAGGGTATATGCATATATTTTATATACATACAGAGAATACCTAGGGTATTACTTAGGACAATGTTAAATTTTAGGTTAAAATCACCCAAACTGATTTCCTTAAAAAAGTAAAAGAATCATTAAAGCAAAAAATGTAAAACAAAATAATTTAATGAGAACTATTACTTTGTTAATAAAGTGTTAACAATATCAAGAGAGCGGTCTGAAACAAACCATGCCAATTTAAGGTACCACACCTAAGCTTCCTACCTATCCTCATCAATATCTTTTCCATTCTGCTACATACAGCTCAAACCCAAGACCTACTGATGGCTCTAATAACCAACTCTTAAAGTATTTATTTTCTGTACTGGTTATTTTGTCATTAATCTGCCTTACCTGACACTGTCACCTGTTTATTAAATTTTTATGCACAAGCACACTGTCATCCCAATTAGGCTGTAAATACTCTGGAGCACTCCATTCTACTGGTAATGGTTCTGAGGCCCCTGCGCAATGCTATATATACTCACATTAGAAACTCAATACCTGATGCATTACATTTGAATGAATATACGATACTAGACATAGGAGGCAGGAAAAAAAACATACATACCTATTGAAAAACATTTAATAACCCAAGAGAAGAGAAATTTCTTACAAATTTTTTAATGACAATCATAATGAAGTAGTTAAGTGAGACCATCATTTTGGATTACAGCTTACTAAAAAAAAATAATAAAAGAGTGACATAAATCATCACTAGCACAGTAACAGCAATGTTATTACACACTTCATATAATGGGTTCCTGATACACAAGTTGCATATGTGTTGTATGTATAATTGTGTGTCACACAGCTTCCGGAGTCATAATTTTTTAAAAAGCAAATGGTTCCATACTACTTACTATTGAAAAACCAATTCAAGGGGTGTCCATAGCTCAGTCATTAGAGCACAGGCCACATGCTCTGGGGCTAGTGGGTTTGAACCTGGCCAGGGCCTGCTAAACAAAAAAAACAAACAAACAAAAAACAGCTAGATGTTGTGGTGGATGCCTGCAGTCCCAGCTGCTAGGAGGCTGAGGCAAGAAAATCGCTTGAGCCCAAGAGTTTGAGGTTGCTGTGAGCTATGAGGCCACAGCGCTCTACTGAGGGTGACAAAGTGAGACTCTGCCTCAATTAAAAAAAAAAGCAAAAAAAATTCAATGCCCTACCCCACTACCTGAATCCTGCCTACTGATCACTTTTAATTTTTCAGCTGTTTCTTCTTTTTTTTTTTTTGAGACAGAGCCTCAAGCTATCACCCTGGATAGAGTGCCATGGCATCACAGCTCACAGCAATCTCTAATTCCTGGGCTCAAGTGAGTCTCCTGCCTCTGCTTCCCAAGTAGCTGGGACTACAGGCGCCCGCCACAACACCCGGCCATTTTTTTTGTTTGTTTTTTTGGTTGCAGCCGTCATTGTTGTTTGGCGGGCTGGGGCTGGATTCGAACCCGCAAGCTCAGGTGTACGTG
The DNA here is from genome assembly GCA_963574655.1 of Perodicticus potto. NCBI lineage: Eukaryota > Metazoa > Chordata > Mammalia > Primates > Lorisidae > Perodicticus > Perodicticus potto. Next base: position 21,233 of record CAUYRH010039431.1, read on the forward strand.
ACTAGCGCCTTAGCCCGTTGAGCCACAGGCGCCGAGCCACAGCTGTTTCTTCTTAAATTTGCCTTCTTATTTCTAGTAACATGTATAGAAATAGAAACACACACAATACAAATGATAATACCTATCATGGCGCCTGTGGCTCAACGGGCTAAGGCACCAGCCACGTACACCTGAGCTGGCGGTTCAAATCCAGCCCAGGCCCACCAAACAATGACGGCTGCAACCAAAAAATGGCCGGGTATTGTGGCGAGCGCCTGTGGTCCCAGCTATTTGGGAGGCGGAGGCAAGAGACTCGCTTGAGCCCAGGAATTGGAGATTGCTGTGAGCTGTGATGCCACAACACTCTATCCAGGGTGACAGCTTGAGGCTCTGTCTCAAAAAAAAAAAAAA
>CAUYRH010039434.1:0-17666 GCA_963574655.1 Perodicticus potto
GAAAGGGAACAAAAGACAAGAGCACCTTATATAGACTTGGTTAGGGGAGGTGACGGGATAGTAGAACAGCCAATAAGGTGTTACTGGTCTGGTGCAAAGAGCCGTAGGGGCGGGCCATAAGTTTGAGCTTTTCAGTGGATAATCGAAGTTGTGCAATTATCTAACACATACCATGGAGTATTATTCAGCCATTAAAAAGATGGAGACTTTACATCTTTTGTATTTACCTGGATGGAGTTGAAAGACATTCTTCCTAGTAGAGTATTCACAAAAAAGGAAAAGCAAGTATCCAATGTACACAATACTAAATGAAATTAACAGATAAACAACTACACACCCACAGGAGAGAAAAACACAACTGAATTCAAATAGAGGAAGGTAGGAGGAAGGAAAGGGGAAAGAGGAGGAGGGGGGTTGGTAAAGTCTCACCTAATGTGCACTATGTAAGGGTATACAGCACACCCCCAGAGGAAGGGCTCAACTACAACTTGAACTTTACCTAAGAAACACAAACGATGTAAACTAATCATTTGTACCCTCATATTAACCTGATATTTTAAAAAAGCAACTTTCTTTTTTCTTTTTTTTCTTTTTTTTTTAAAAGGGGAAGACATTTTATTTTATTTTATTTTATTTTAGAGACAGAGCCTCAAGCTGTCACCCTGGATAGAGTGCCGTAGCATCACTGCTCACAGCAACCTCCAATTCCTGGGCTCAAGTGAGTCTCTTACCTCAGCCTCCCAAGTAGCTGGGACTACAGGCGACTGCCACAACGCCCGGCTGTTAGATAATTGCACCACTTCGGCTCCCTATCCCGATTATCCCCTGAAAAGCTCAAACTTATGGCCCTCCCCCTACCGCTCTTGACGCCAGAGCGGTAACACCTTATTGGCTGTTCTACCATCCCGACACCTCCCCTAACCGAGTCTATATAAGGTGCCCGTCTTGTCTTTTGTTCCCTCTCTTCTTCTTCTCTTCTCTTCTCTTCTCCTCCTCCTCTCCCCCCCTGTTCCCCCGTGTGTCTTCTCTCTCTCTCTTTCTCTCTCTCCCCTCCTCCTTAATGCTGCTCTGCAGCTTCCCCCACCAATAAAGACCTTTCGTACAAGCTTTGGTGGTCTGTGAGGTTTTGTGCCCAGTCGAGTGCTCCCCTTTCACCGGCCATTTTTGGTTGCAGCTGTCATTGTTGTTTGGCAGGCCCGGGCTGGATTCGAACCGGCCAGCTCAGGTGTATGTGGCTGGCGCCTTAGCCCACTGAGCTACAGGCGCCGAGCCAAAAATGCAACTTTCAAAAAATAAAAATAATTAATTTTAAAAAGTTAAAAAAAAAAAAAAAGACAGGAGAAAGTGATTAGAGAAGAGAACCAATAGGGACTTTTGTATTTGGAAAGTAGCAGGAAAGTGTTAACACCTACACTCGGTGCAGAGATTAAAGATGTGGATTTCTAGGACCAGCCCCCAGAGACTCCAATTCAGGAAAGCTGAGCTGGGGCCCAGGTATTTGCATTTGAACAATGTCCCTAAGTGATTCTGATTCAAGTGGTAAGTCACATTCTAGGAAAGACTAGGTTCTAGCAGCTGAGTATAGGATAAAGCAGACAAGGCTAAAAACAAGTAAATGCCCAAAGGTGGCTTTAAATAGAAGCAATAAACTGTTACAAAGCTCTATTGCTTCAGGATTTTTATACAAATCACAGAACCAGGGTAGACTGCAGAGATTATCGGGTCTAACTTCTTCATTTGACAGAAGAAAAACTAAAGCCCAAAGGAGTTTAGGTGCCTACAGAAGGCAACTCAAGTCCAAGGCGGAATGTTTAACCTAAATGACAAAGGATGTCCTTTGTCCACAGAAGTAGCACACAAACACACACTCTGAGCTTAAAACAGCTTTTTTAACATGTGCAAATGAATTGCCTGAAACTCTTTTTAATATGCAGAATCCGATCCAACAAGGAGGGGGCCTGAGATCCTGCATTTCTAACAAGCTCCAAAGGGTGGATGGTAAACTAGCTCCCTGTAGCTAGTTTACCATCCACCCTTTGGGCGGCAAGTCTTAGAAAGTAAAATAATTGTTCTTCTGTTGTTCTAAATAAATAGTCTATTTTTTTACAAGGAGCACTCGTGCAGCAGAAGACAGTCTATTCCTGGTGTCCTCAGTGTACCCTGGGAAGTGAGGAAATCACTGCTACCTCACTGCCTCTGGGCTCAGCCCACTTATCACCTGTTGACAGCCGGCAGAGGGGAAGCAGGGAACAAAGGGGTACTGAAGTGCCTCAAACCTAGGCCCCCAACAGTTGCTGAAACATCCCTGTTGAAAAGTGTCATGGGATCTTGAAAATTGGAGATTTAAAAAGATGTAGCCACATACTGTTCTTGAAAACGTATTAGCAAATTAGATTATTTTATTAGGTAGGAAATTTTCAAATTAAAAATAAATGCCCATGTCTGGAAATACATGTGGAACCAAACAAAAAGGTTTTAGTTGGAATTGGGAAATAAAGATGCACTTAGTCTCATTATTGTGAACAAAAGCTGGATGACACCCAGAAGGAGAAGGGTGTCTTGGCCTGGAGATGGGCTCTGGCACCACACTGGCTGGCTTCAAAATGTGGCTCCATTGCTTATATGCCCATAAGATTTGGAGCATTTTCAAACCTCCGTTCATCTTCTTTTCTGTAAAATGGGGTTATTATGAAAATTAAATGAGTTACTACAGAGAAAGCACCCAGCATGATACCTGACACGTAATGGGCATTCAGTACAAATTGGCTCTAAATGTTACCAGAGATGTGAGGGCAGAGAATGAAACACATTTTAGTGAATTCAACAGCAAGAAGTCCAGTTTGATCAGTCTCCAAGTAGAATTCTCTCCTGTACCTGCCTCCTCAAGGCTTACAGGGCCCCACTGGACAGAGACACACACAAAGGTTACTGGCAAAGCCTTTTCCATTCATTGAGGGGCAACTAAAGAGCAGGCAGTATGGCCTGTAACCAAAGCACTTGTGGTCAGTTGGCCATATCTGGGTACTTAGCAAGCTTCACTCTCAGCAGTACCCATGTCATAGATGTTAGCTGCACAGAGTCTCACAGTCAGAAGGCCCTGTGTTTAAGATTTAATGCTCTGTGGTCCTTGTCTTAAAATTCTTAATAAATTTTTGAATCTGTGTTTTATAAGTGACAGCTCATGGAACAATGAAGCATGTGTTGGGGGTTAGGACCTAGGCTTATGCAGAGTCCACCTTCTGCCTGGGACAGGCTCTTGACCAACTATTTCTGCAGCCCTTCCCTGGCCTCTCCATCCCTTTCTCCTAGCAGAAGAAAGGTGGTGGTCAGGCACACATCCCCCACAATGTCTCCAGGCAGGTCATGGCAGCAGGATACCCTCCCCCAGGCTGGCAACACCACACATGCTCAAGCTCAGTGACTGAGCAGGCAAAGCCCCTTGCCCACCTGCAATCCAGGTAGCCAGCAATTCCCTGTGCTCACAATATCCTTGGGGGTTGCCCCCTGTGGGTTGAGGCAATAAACTCATGGGAAGGGGAGATAGATACCTGGAACAATTACTCTGTTCCTGACAGGGGGTCAGTCCCACAGCTGGGGGATGAGAAACCCAGCAGCCAGTAGGCCATGCACACCAATGGCAAGGTGAGAGGGGAGCTATGGGTCTATGAGGGGTGCACTGGCTACTGAATATCCCAGGCTAAGGTAACACAACATGAAACAGCAAATTTAAAACATGATTACAGGTCAAGAGAGAGAAAGTGGAAGAAAGAAAAAAGCTTTATATTAACATCATTAATATTATTATTTTTTCCTGTTTTTGAACAAGAAGCTTTGCTTTTTCATTTTTACCTTGGGTCATTCAAATTACAAAGCTGATACTGAGCGTCCAACCCCATCCGGACTCCTCTACTTGGTGCTACTGTCACCTCCCCTTTATCTCATGTCTGAAGGAGCAAGACCTAATTCTATTCTCAAAAAGGAACCCATCATATAGACTCTAATAAGTATCAGTCAGCCTTAAACACAGTCAGCAAAGCCAAAAGAAAACAGAGTCTCCTGAGAGTCAAGGCCCCCTGGAAGCTAAGGAACTTTCAGAAGTCCAGCAAATCAGAGAATAGCAACTAGGCTAAGGTGACAAAAAACACTGAAATCACCCCCAGAAGACATTTTCCAATATTTATTCCACTATTCCCATGGTTCCCAAACTATGCACCAAGGTGCCCTGACCATAGAAAATTCCACAGGGGTTCTGTGAATATTTAAATTTCTGAAGGAAACACATGACATGAGCCAGCAGCACAAGACAGTTCTGTTTCAATATTAAATTGCACTTCATTCCTTTCAATGACATCATATATTTGCAAAACTGGATTTGGGGCAGTTTCTATCATAAAATGTAAGCATAGCACAAAAAATCAATACAGAACAGGAAATAAAAAAACTAATATCCAATATAATTCTAACCTCTGAGAAGTCGTACAGTGCCATGAGACTACGACATGTCTCAGTAGTAGTAACTATTGTTAATTAAGAAGGAAATAAATCATGCGTGTGGTCCAGGCACTCTGGAAGGCTGAGAAGGGTGGACTGCCTGAGCTCAGGAGTTCAAAACCAGCCTGAGCCAGAGTGAGACCCCATCTCTAAAAAAAGCCGGATTTTGTGGAAGGCACAACATGGCAGGCCTGTAGTCCCAACTACTTGGAAGGCTGAGGCATGATAATTGCTTAAGCTCAAGAGACTGAAGTTGCTGTGAGCTATGAAGTGATGGCACTCTACCCAACAGAGTGAGATTTTGTCTCCAAAAAAAGAATGAAAGAAATACTTTTCTTAGGCCAAAGGATACAAAATTTCAGTTAGCCAGAAAGAATTAGTTCAAGAGATCTATTTTACAACATAGTGAATATAGTCAATAACAATGTCTGTATACTTAAAAATTGCTAAGAGAATAGGTTTTATGTGTTCTTACCACAAACTAATGATAATTATTTGAGTTAATTCATATGTTAGCTTAATTTAGCCATTATGTGCACCATAAATATGTATAATTGTTTAATAAATTGTAATAAATGTGAGAGATATACAACATTTTTGTCAAAAACAAAGAAGCAGCAAAAAAAAAGAAAACATACTTTTAATTTATTTGCATTATTTTTTCAAATGGCTACAACATTGTTAGGAAATTAGTACTCATTAAGTTGTTTGGACCTATCTACTTAATCAACAGATCTATTGAATATTTTGTTTTGCCTAAGGGTGCCATGGAAAAATTACTAAGATGTTAAGGAACCATAAAGTGAGAAAGTTTGAGGACCTCTGCACTAAGCATCCCTTTCCTTCCTATAATGAAAATACAAGGAAGGAAAGAAAAGGCAAGGAAGAAGATTACAAGGAGCACATACCCAGTGAAACTGGAGCTGGACTCAAAAAACTACAAACCACCAATCAACAGAGTGATGTTTCTCATACTACATTTAAAGAAGCTACCTTCAGAATTCAACTTTAACCTGGATGTTTAAAATATACAAGTATTTTTAAAATACATAAAAATATATCAAATAAGTCTAGACCCTTTCATCCTTTGCCTGGAGGATGAATGGTCCAATTTGGAAAAGGATGAAAAAGATGTTAAAATTCAGGAGTAAAGGGTGCAAAGAAAGATACTAGAGGGAAACTCACTGATTTAGTTGGGCTGGATCAATTCTAGCAAGATATTCTCAGAAAAATCCAATTGCAGGTCAAGGCTATGAAGCCTGCAGTGCCAAGCCACAGGTCAGGCTGATGCTCTTGGGCACCGCAGGGAGATATGTGGATTTAAAACATTCAAGCTTGACAAGGAAGAAAATGGCAACCAGAGAAGAGCTTGGGTCAAAAAACAATAAGGGCTCCCCTTGGTTACAGAATAAAAGCCCAAGGATAAATGAGCCTCTTCAGTTTACAAACTATTTTATTTGCAGCCAAAATGAACACTTGGCCCAAGCCATCCAAATGAGTTAACCCAGCCCAAGGACTCAAGAAGACAAATATGCGGCAACAGCCAGAGACAAAGAAAGATATACGGATAGCTTTGTTATGAACCAAAGGGGCAAAATTACATACATAAAGACCATCAAGCTAAAGGCTAATGTTCTGGGAATATGGATTTTTTTTTTTTTTGCAGTTTTTGACCGGGGCTGGGTTTGAACCCACCACCTCCAGCATACGGGGCCAGCGCCCTACTCCGTTGAGCCACGGGTGCCTCCCGGATTGGAATATTTTGAGGTTGCTGTGAGCTGTGATGCTACAGCACTCTACCAAGGGTGATGTAGTGAGACTTTGTCTCAAAAAAAAAAAAAAGAAAGAAAACTATACCTCAGCCCGCTGCTCTCAATGGTTCCACCTGCCAGCCCCAGGCTCCTGCTTCGGAGACACCTATACATATGGGGGTGGGACCAAAGCAAGGATCTTCTGGAGTCAATAAGGGCTGCTGTAGCTGAACGCACAACTGTTTCCCCTCTCCTCCTCCTCCAGTTTCCATAGACAGCCTGGATGCTGAATGGATCATGTACTGCCTTCCTCGGCTGACTTTCCCCATTTCATCTTCTTGGCCTTTTATCCTGTCTAATCCCTGGCTCCTCGATCTCCTGAATCTGCCTTTGGTATAAATTCTGGGCTGGCATCTTCCTCTAGTTCTGACTCTACAGACTCTAGAATTCTTTGACTTTTAAAACTTGCTTCTATTTCCTCAATCCCAGTTTCTCACTATCTGCCCAGCTTCTAAAATAATGTACTCATATATGAAGATGTACTGGCAGAAGAGAAGGTGGTGTGGTGAAGTTCTATGAAAAAACAGGATGCAGTCCTAGAGGCTTCATCTGCAGGGGAAGAAGCAGTCTGAAGATTATCCTCCCCACCAGCTCTCCACAAAGCCAAATGTGGTAAGGGATAAATCAATGGAAGTGAAAACTCCTTCTAAGAGGAAAGAAAAAGATCTGGCAGGGCTAGCCAAGACCAATAACTCTGGGGAAAAAAGATTTGCCAAATATCCAATTTAAAGAACTTGGAGGTTCTGAGAAAATCTAAACAAAACTTTTTCCCTTCAAAAATTCCTCTTTACAGACTAGGAGAGGAAACAAATCATGCTTAAGAGTAACTGTTAAATACAGATTATGGCTACCCCCAAATGATTGCCTATATTTTCTTGGGAAGTCCATAAATATTTGGCAGGTCCTATGAAAATATAAACTAAGGATATTGTAACTGGCTCAGAATTTACTCTGCACAGCTCATCCAAAACTGGCAACACTGGGGTTTGCTGGATTTCTAATGGGTAGAGACAGATACCAGCCAATAGCAGGTTATTGTAATTTGTGTGTCATGGCAAAACAGGGACCACCAGGCATAAAGACCAGCATTTTCTGAGTTGAGATAAGCAGCAGAGGACTTCCTCCTAAGCACATTCTCAAGGAAACCCCATGGGCTTTCAAAATGTCTTAGAGATTACATAACCTCTGCCATCATCCATTTCAGCACTTTCACTTGCAGGGATGTCCAACCTGTGGTCCACAGGCCACTTGCAGATTATATGAGGATTGTTTTACTTATCTGTGGTGGTAGATATCACGAAAATTTTGCACGAACCTTTTTTCTTTTTGCTCTTTAGTTTTCATTAGTGTTTATGTATTACATTTCTTCTTCTAGTGTGACCTAGAGAAGCCAAAAGATTAGACATCTCTGTGACAGTAAAGACACTCAGGCCTAGAAATGTGCCATGACCTGCCCAAGACACAGAGAAAGCCAGAATGTAGTTGAGAACAGAACACAGGTCTCCCCACTCCAGACAGGGAAACACCCCTTTGTGCCACACTGCAGCCATAGACTATACAAGTTTGCCAGAAGACCCGAGAAGGTCTCTGTACTGAAGGGCAGATATCTGTGTGAATAAATAAGCTGAGATCCCACAGGCCTTTCAAAATCCAGGGTAAAGGCTACAGGTTAGCCATCCCTGTATTCCTAATTGAGCAGAAAGGAGTCTGAAGGTGCCCAGGCAGGTGAATGTCTACATGCCTATCCCTGTGTGGGGAAATCATCACTGTAGGTCAGCTGAGACCTCTAGTAGCTTAGGCTAGAGAAGCTGAGATGTCTGTCTGAGGAGATGAGACTTGCTTTCCCCCGTCTCTCTCTTGCTTGCATCATTATCTGGCCACTTCAGATGTTCCATTACCCTATGTTCCTATTTACCCTTTACCCAACCTTCCTAGGGACTGTAATCTCTCCTCTCTAATTTTTAACCTTGACCACTAACCAGGGTCTGTTGTGCATTCTTTAACATATACTCTGTTATGTACCAATAAAAAGATTCTTGGGAAGCAGGACAAGTTGCTGCATTGTTTTCATGTTGCCACCAGGCACATGAAACAATGCATGCCCTTACAGGCTTCCAGTTTTATGTACTAAGTTTGGTGTAAGTTTCATGATTTCCCTAGCACCATCTCCCTTGCTGACCACTGTCCCACACTGGGATCCACCAGATGCCCAACAGACATCCACTGATCACATTTCTTGGGATTCTTCTCCCCCCACAACAAAAATATAAACACTTGGTAATTTCCTTTCAAAAACTGAGCAATGCTTAAAAAGTGCCCCCTATAACTATAGCCTACATATAACCTGGCAAAAAGTTAACCTTGAAAGGGAGAATGAAAAACATGGAGTTAAAGGCCTCACAATTAAAAAGATAAGCTACCTGCTTTGTTCTTAACCTGTACAAATTCTCTAGGAATTTGGAAGACTCTCAGCATTTGTTTCGTGATATTTCAGAATATCATATTAAATCCAAAGGCTCAGAAATGGAGAAGTCCCAGAGAATAAAGCCTCAGTACCTAGGGTCCTGCACAACCAAAGGAGACATTTGGCATGAAAAAATGGCACCCACTATTGTAAAGGGATTGTTCTTCTGCTCTGCACTAGACGATTTCCGGACTGGATTTGACAGTGCCACCTCCATATTAAGGCCTTACCCAAATCTTGAGTTCTATGGTTCTAGGACCACCAGGAAACCTAAAGTACCACATGATTACACACTCAGCCATGGACCTATCAGAGAAGACCTCTTCCAGGGAGCTGCCTTGGTCTTTCTCACAGGAAAAATCACAAACTTGCTTATTCAATGCACAGAATAATGCTAGATAAAGCAATTAAGGTGGTCTGAAAATATCTCAAGAGAATTACGTCTATGCATAACGAATCAAGTAAATACCTCAAAACAAACTAGATAGAATAGAGAGAATGGCAGTAAGAGCTTGGAAACTGGGCCAGGGTAGAGAGAAGAAATTAGATGACCTCCTTTTGGATTTGAGAGATGTTTGGTAGCATCAGGAGAGGGGAGGAAGAAACATTCTGGCTAACAGTTGGCAGATTTCTGTGAACCCTGCATCCCTCCACCAGTCCAGTTGTCTTGGCTCAAAAACCAGACATTACAGATTCTGTAGAACTGCAGAGAATTAAACTGTATAACCAAGTCCAATGCATGCCCTCTGCCATAAGTGATGCATTACAGAATCTGTTGGGAAATGCTAAAAACCATTTCTGTTATCAATTTATGTAAGACTTTTTGGCAAAAAGAATCCAAATCTCCCTCTCCAAAAAAAAAAAAAAAAAAAACAATTGTTAACGGCAGATACAGTGCAGGGTTAGCATTTTACCCCCTGGAATGAAGAGTTCACCAGCTTTCTCTTAAAGTTCTGAAAGTCCTACAGGTTAATGGTTAACTGAATGAGTTATTTGCTATAACCTATAATAATTAAAGAGCTATATTCAGCTAAATTATAGATATTAAACTCCTGGAGATACCTTGATTGGAATTACTGATAATCACAACCTACAAAGTTGAACTTAAAGTTAATAAATGCTAATCAGGACTTCCAAAAGCCAGGTTATAAGAAAAGAATATACACATAACCATTCTCGGGGAGACTTTTATCATACATCTCACAAATCTCCTACTGCCAAGATACAAATTAGTTCATCAGTGAATAGCATAGTCTAAACCATTCTGTTGCATACAAGTCAACTGGCCAATAGTTCCAACTTGGGAAAGACAGTTTGGAAGGCTCTGGTCTGGTGTCTGGGGTCACACAAAATGTGGTAAAGCTGGCTAGCTGGGCACCATGGAACTAGAGGCTACCTGCTAGGGAAAGGCTTGAGGGATACATTCTAAAGATCTACCACAGCTTACAGGGATTGTCAGAACTGGGCTAAAGGGAAACTACCCCCAAACTTGTGACATTTGCACAGCAGTCAGGTGACTGCTTGTTCTCCACTTGCCTCCAGAAGCTTCTGCAACCTTTTAAATAAAGGAGTAAGAGGAAGATGGACATAGAGGAGGAAGCAGTATTGCAGCTGATGCCAAAAAGACACAAGCCTCTCTCACATGTAGCTCTCTACCCAGCCTCAAGTTTTCCTGTTGACTAGAAACAGAAGGTCAGCTTAAGTATTAAGGTACAAACTCTGTAGGTTATCCAGGCCAATTCTTGACCCAAGCCTCACTTTGCCCTTCTATCTAAGCTTTGCATTTGGCTGAAGGCCTGGGGATTTCCCCATTTTACACATGGCAGACACTTTTCCTGGGAAGGGAAAAAATTAATTTGACACAAGCAATCAATCCCACTGGAATGTTTGCACACACAGAGCCAAGTGAAAATGGATCCTAAAGGGAGCACTTCTGGGAGATGATGGGAATTTCAATGCTGAAAAATGACTCTGTGTCAAGAACTCAGTATGATAAAAGAACCATACACATTTGCATCCAAAGCATGAACATTATCACATGCATGCACACAGCACATACATGCTGCACATGCATGAACAGTACATGCATGCTCATATGCCACCCTCGTGGGAAAAGTTGTCCGATTTGGTCAACCATCAGTCATTCTAGGTTTTTTAATGTTTTGTATTCAAAATATTTAGAGTTTGAAGAATAGAGCAGTGCTAAACCCCTGTGTGGTAAAAAGCTATAGTACCTTGCAAAATGTTCCTATGATTCCTGTGTGACTCCTGTGATGTCAGGCTTGATGAAAGCACCATTATCCTTTACCCAAAACCTTTCCCCAAACCCAGAGATTATTTATAACTTCATCCTCTCCTTGAACCCTCACATCAATTAGACATTAAATCCTGTACAGTACCCCATCATTAAATTTTTTATATCATCAACTACATTTCAGTAATTTCCTGACTAAAATTCCTATTTCCAATTTTGTCCCTTTCAACACTTACATTGGCCTTTCTAAATTACATTTTTTACTCTATCACTTCCCTATTTAAAATCCTTTATAACGCCCTACTGCTTTCAAGTTAAAATCCAAATCCTGGAATATAAAATCCAACTCCTGAAATATGAACATCTAAGACCTTACATGGATCTTTAGTCCCTCTTACCCTTCCACCCTTCAATCCTCTGATTTTCCATGATCTTTGCACAACTCTCTGCCTTTACCCACTCTCACCCTTTTCAGGAATGCCCCTCTCTTTCCTGTTACTTTGGATAATGGGCCTGTCTTCCAAATGCCATTCAAGCATCTCCTACTCTACAACCAATAACACATCTGCCACAATAGGTTCCACAACTTATTGTTTATATCTCCGCTGTCCACTAGATAGTCCTACCACACACCTGAAATGCTTTAGTGTACTTTTTAGAAATCTAATATGTTTCCCTTTACCAAAATGTAAGTTCTCTGAAGGTCTAGAAAATGTGGGGCAAAGGAGAAAGTAGACAGACGTTCTGAGTGGAAGGAAACATAAAAGTAAGCCGAGATAGCAATTTAATTGCCCTGCTTCTCCTTTCCAGATAATGAAGTGGGGCTGGGTTTGCATATGCCCTAGGAAAAGAAGATTTTGGATTACTTCTCACCATTTTCCCTATCTGACTCGAAAGAAGAAAAGTTTAAGGACTTGGGCTGACAGGAAACTCAATAAGTTATTCCTCCCTGTGCCCCGAGAGAGCTGGCAGAAGACAGTTTCTGATGAAGGTATTATATAGGACGTTTAAGCACATGCCTAACTGCAGACTGGGGGCCCAAAGAAAAAGGCTATGGATGTTTTGTAGGCTTTTCAACACAAGGCCAGAAATCTACAAACATGGCCCCCCTATCAAAAGAGTCTAAGGATCAAAACAGATTTAGAGAACAGATTCTCCCCAAAGGGACAAGTGTCTCTCTTCACCATACAAGGACGAGCTCTGGCACAAGGGGTATTGACCAAACCGTCTAGAGCTGCAGAGATGAAAGGCCTCAGAAGGGTAAAACATCTCCAGAGAACCAGGGCATAGAGGTCCTGAGAGCTCCTACCACCTGGTTCCTATCCCCTCCAGCTTCCCTGTCCCACTTGTTGTCTATTCAGCTCTGAATCTTGTAGATGGAAGATGCATCAGAGGCCATCTAGCTTAACTCTCTTCAGTCTCAGAGAGGGAGCTTGGCAATAACACCACTGTCCTCCTGACACCCAGCCCACTGCTCTTTCCAGTAAACCCAACCATCTGACACCACCACTGACCTGCTGTCTTATTTTTTGCTCTGTACTTGCCTGTCTGGCTTTACTTGTCAGTCTCTGAGAAGGGGACAGAGTTCCTGTTTTCCTCAAACTAGAAACACTGCTCATAGCCCACAGTGCTGCCTGAACTCCAGAGCCCTGTGGTAAGAACAGTACATAAAACAAAGAAGTTTCCCTGTGTTAAAATAAGTGAAAATTTTGGATAAAAACAACAGCAAGCAAACAACTCTACTCCCACAGAGGCCACAAAGCAGAGGCCTTAAGCTGTATTTTGCTTTGCTTTTTTCTATTGATTTATTACTGATTAAAATTGGTCTTATTTATCACATCCTTTCCAAACATATGTTCACAAAAACCTAGACTGATGTTAAAATACTTGGCTTTATTTGAAAAAGCAAAACTGACTAGAGCTTGTCATTGTAGGAGGCTAAAGAGACTTGGAAAGCAGATCCTAGCAAGGTGAGGGGGAAACCAGACCCACTAAAAGCCCCTGCCTCAACCATTTGTCATACCTAGCAGACCACAACACCCACCTCTCAGAAAGCAGAATTCAGCAGTGCAGCTCTTTAATGTAATCCATCTTCATCCCATCACCCTCCTACAATCAGGAGCTCCTTGGAGACAGAGACTGTGCCATCCACCCCTCTGTCCATGGCATATAGCAAGTGCTCACTAAATACTTGCTAAATTAATCAACATCACACCTTTGCATGTCTGCATGCATATAAACACATACATGTATGCAGATGGTATCGCAATGAACTCAATCTTACAAGTCTCATTTCTAAATCTTTGTTCCCCAAAATTAGTTTTCTTAGCCAGGATAATATTTTTCAAAATATATGTGCTTTGCTCATTTTGCACATCCTTATATATATTTAACCTCCCCCTTTCTCTGCCAGAAGCATCTACTTGCCTCAGGGAAATTTAGGATAGTTATAGCAGCAAGCAAAGAAAAAGCGTCAATGTTCAGCTGTTGACATCCAAACTGAGATTTATTTAGTGTTCCACTTGAATTCTCCTGCTCCCATTAACATATTAAGATGCAGGCTGGGTGGACTTGACCATTAAGTTTCTTTCAAGCATAGATACAAAGTTCTAAGGATACAACATGGGGGAGATTCCTATTGGCCTCTAGGAGAACATCTACTTTTCCCCAAGGAATAAGAGAAAGCCCTCTTCCTCTAGCACCTGGGGAACATGGAGAAAATCTAATCTAGATCAGATACCAGGGTCTTTGGCTCCTATTATAGATACACCTACCTCAAAAGGTTCAACCAGGGTTTGTGGAAAACAGATTAGAAATGTCCCAGTAGATGTCATGGCACCTGAGAACACAAAGGCCACTCCTGAGGCACTGCAGTCCTCTAGGAGAGCATCTATTTTTTTGTAAACACAATGATCAACTTGGTGTGGAAGGGAGAGAATGGTGGTAAACAAATGAAAACAAAGCACTGGCCAAGTGTGTGCTGGGTACCTAGTTAGGTGAGCCACTGAAAGTCTAGTTATGTGAATCACTGGGTATCCAGCTAGGGGAGCAAGGTACAGAGGTTCTGTCTTCTCACTGAGAAAACTGGGTCCCCTATTCCTCTTTGTTCTCTGCTGATGGTACTCAGGAAGACAGTAACCAGACAAAGGCCTGGAGTCAAGACTGAGAGACTGTGTATATAAGGTCTTTGATCCCATAGACAAAAAGTTAGAACATCAATTTTAGTGCCGGGTATCAGCACAATACTCCAAAAAGCAAGACTGGTCTAACTACAGCTTTTTAAACACTTGTACAGGGATCAGATCGGCCCAGTCCCCACACAGCCAAGATCAAGGGAATCTGGCTATCATGTCTTGGCACTAGTCACCCTTCTTCCCCTACTCCCACCACTATTAGCACAAATTCACATGAGCATCTCTATGCACCCAGACCTCACTCTGAAGAGAAATGGGTGAACAGGACAAAAAAGTCACAGGACCTCACTCTGAAGAGAAATGAGTCACAGGAGAAAAAAGTCACAGGAAAAAAAATCTGTGCAACTGTTTGATTTACCTAATAGAAACAAGTCATCCAGAAGAAACTAATCCATGAAAGGATTAATACTGTTAAAATGTCCATACAACCAAAGCAAATTACAGATTCAAGACAATCTCCATCAAAATACTGACATTTTTCACAGGAAAAAAAAATTCTAAAATGTATATGGAACCACAAAAGACTCAGAATGGCCAAATCTATCTTGAGCAAAAAGAAAAAAACTGGAGAATCACTTTATCTAACTTTAAGTTATACTACAGAGCTATTATAGCTACAATGGCATGGTATTGGCACAAAAACAGATATATACACCAATGGAACAGAATAGAGAACTCAGAAATAAACCCACACATCCATAGTGAATTTATCTTTCACAAAGGTGCCAAGAACACATACTAGGGAAAGGACCATCTCTTCAATAAATGGTGCTGGGAAAACTGGATATCCATCTGAAGAAAAATGAAACTAGACCCTTACCTACTTCCATATATAAAAATCAAATCAAAATAGATCAAAGATTTAAATCTAAGACCTGAAACTATGAAACTACTAAAAGAAAACATTGGGGAAATGCTTCAGAACAAGGCAAGGACTTCTTAAGTAATACCCCCAAAGCACAGGCAACCAAAGAAAAATTGGACAAATAGCATCACATCAAGCTAAAACTTTCCACACGGCAAAGAAAAAAATCAGCAAAGGGAAAAGACAACTCAGAATGGGAGAAAATATTTGAAAACTACCCATATGACAAGGAACTAATAACTAGAATATATAAAGAGCTCCAACAACTCAATAGGAAAAAATAAAATAATCCAATTAAAAATGGGCAAAGGATCTGAATAGACATTTCTCAAAAGAAGACATCCAAATGGCCAATGGGTATATGAACAAATGCTCAGCATCATTCATCATCAGAGTAAATGCAAAGCAAAACTATGATGACCTATCAGCTCACCCCAGTTAAAATAGCTTTTCATTATTATTTAAGGTAATAATGAATACTGGTGAGGAAGTAGATAAAGGGGATCCTTTGAACACTGTTGGTGAGAATGTAAATTATTGTAACCACTGTGGAGAACAGTCTGGACGTTCCTCATAAAACTAAAAATAGAACTACCCTATGACCCAGAAATCTCATTGTGCTGGGTATATATCCAAAGGATGGGAATTCAGTATATAGAAAAGATATCTGCACTCCCATGCTTATTGCAGCACCATTCACAATAGCCAAGATATGGAATCACCCTAAGTTTCACTGACGGATGGATAAAGAAATTGTGGTACATGCATCCAATGGAATATTATACAGCCACAAAAAAAGAATGAAATACTGCCATTTGCAACAATATGGATGGAACGGGAGAACATTATGTTAAGTAAAATATGCCAAGCACAGAAAGATAAATCTTACCTATTCTCACTCATATGTGGGAGCTATATATTAAAAAGAATTAATCTTGGTGAAAGGAAGAGCAGAGAGAGGGAAGGAGGGAGGGGGGTGGGGTCTTGGTGTGTGCCACACCTTTTGGAGGCAAAACACGATTGTAAGAGGGACTTTACCCAACAAATGCAATCAATGTAACATGGTTTCTTATACCCTCAATAAATCCCCAACAATCAAAAAAGAAAAAAAAAAGAATTAATCTTTTGGAGACAGAGTAGAATAGTGATTTTCAACCCATGTGCTATATAGCACACTGGTGTGTTGTGAGAGGATCTTAAGTGTGCCATGAAAATTTTTAAAGATTATTAATTAAATTATTTTTTAAAGAAGTTCAAAGCACAATTAAGTATTTTTTTTTTACTCTTTCTTTTTTTTTTGATCAACATAATTTAAGTGTGCTATAGAAGTTCCACTATAGGTTCAAGTGTGTGGTGAGATAAAAAGGTTGAAAAACACTGGAGTAGAATGAGGTTACCAAAGGCTGGGAAGGGTAGCTGGGAGTGAGAAATAAAGTGGGGATGGTTATCAGGTGCAAAAATATAGTTAGGTAGAATGAACAATATTTGATAACACAGGGCAGCACCTGTGGCTCAAAGGAGTAGGGCACCGGCCCCATATGCTGGACGTGGTGGGGTCAAACTCAGCCCCGGCCAAAAACTGCAAAAAAAAAAAAAAAATTGATAACACAATAAAGTGATTATAATCAACAATAAATTAGGTCATACTTTAAAATAACAAAAAGAATAGAATAATGTTCATAACACAAAGAAATGTTCAAAGCCTGCAGTGATGAATATCCTAATTATCCTGATTTGACGAATTCACATTGTATGCCTGTATCAAAACATCACACATAACCTATAAATATATATAATTGTTATGTACCCATATTACAAAAAAATTAATATAATTTTAAAAATACAATTTTTTAAAAAGAAATTAATCCAGAAAAAAATAATATACAACAAACTAGCAAAATTAGGATGAGATCTCATGAGAAAGATTAGCTCCACTTCAGAAAATTTTAAAAGCTACATTTTGGGGGTTGTTACAATGGCTCACGCTTTTGATCTTAACACTCTGGGAGGCCAAGGCAGGTAGATTACTTGAGCTCAGGGGTTCAAGACCATCCGAGCAAGAACAAGAGCCCCATCTCTAAAAGTAGCCTAGCATTGTGACGCACACCAATAGTCCCAGCTACTTGAGAGGCTGAGGACTGCCTGAGCCCAAGATTTTGAGGTTTCTGTGAGCCATGAGGGCACTCTGCACAGGGTGACAAAGTGAGGCTCTATCTCAAAGAAACAAAAAAAAACCTACATTTTTCTCATACAACTGTGTAATAAGAAGTAAAGTGCACAACTGAACTATGCTGTCACCCACCAGAAAGAAATCTCAGACTTTCTGGCCAGTTAAATGAGCCACTCTTCCACTATCCACATCTCTTTTCCAAAAGTAAATGGAACATATCTTAAAAAGTTTCACTCCAGGAACAGAAAAGAATGACAGCTCTAGTAATGGCACTCTGACAAACGAGCAACCTTCAGGGGCAGAGGGAAACCAGAGGAGCGAAAAACAAGTGCTTCCAATGTCATCAGACTGGCCACTCCAGAGAAGACTGCCCCCAGCAACACCACTGGCTGGGCAAGCCACCTGGCCCCTGTCCAG
>CAUYRH010039435.1:0-11220 GCA_963574655.1 Perodicticus potto
CCTGTTTTGGAAACTGCATCCTGACCAACTGGAGTCTCCTGAAATTCTCCCTGTGTGTCAAGAAGTGATGATTTGATATACGTGGCTAAAGTTTCAACAGGACTCTCTCCAGCAGCCATTAGGGGATTATATTGGTTGTCAACGGGTGAGTTTCCACTGCTCTTCAGTTCATCAAACCTTTTTGCACACTGTCATAATATAAAATCAAAGAAATAGAGGTTTGGGGCTCAGTGCCTGTAGCTTAGTGGCTAGGACACCAGCCTCATACACTGGAGCTAGCTAACGGGTTCTAATCCAGCCTAGGCCTGCCAAACAACAGATAGCTACAACCAAAAAATAGCTGGGCGTTGCCTGTAGTCCCAGCTACCTGGGAGGCTGAGGCAAGAGACTCGCTTATACCCAAGAGTTTGAGGTTGCTGTGAGCTGCGATGCCATAGCACTCTACCCAGGGTGACAACTTGAGCCTCTGTCTCAACAGAAAAAAAAAAAGAGGTTTGAGAATTTTTTAAATAAAAAAGTGAAAAGATATTTTCTTGCCTTCTAGTTGAAGGCACTTTTCTGTAATTACTTTTTATAAGCGAATATTAATCTGCTGAGTAACATTTCTAAAATCTATACATGTTTCATTATATAGAAGAATCTAGCTTTTTTTTTCTCTTTTAAGATTCAGGGAAGAATTTTATTTTAACATGCTTTAATTGAAAAAAAAAGTAAGTTTATGCTCTTGTACAAAGATGAAGATTGCATTAGTTAACCCATATTAACCTGGTACTTTTTCTTTTTTTTGAGATAAAGTCTCACCATGTCACCCTCAGTTGAGTGCAGTAGTGTCACAGCTCACGGTAACCTCAAACTCTTGGGCATAAGTGATTCTCTTGCCTCAGCCTTTCAAGTAGCTGGGACTACAGGCACTTGCCACAATTCCTGGCTCATTTTTTAGTTTAGTTAGTTGTTGTTTAGCTGGCCTAGGCCTGGTTCGAACCCACCACCCCTGTACATGTGGCTGGTGCTGAGCCTTAACCTGATACTTTTTTTTTTTTGGCCAGGGCTGGGTTTGAACCCGCTACCTCTGGCATATGGGGCCAGTGCCCTACTCCTTTGAGCCACAGGTGCTGCCCTAAACCTGATACTGTTAATAATTTAGTTAAAAACTTGGCTTTTATTTTTCTATTAACTGAGGTTCCACCAGGAATAAAACCTATCCTTCAATGGAAAGCAAACCAAAGAGTATCTAATTGGTGACAATAGATTTGCTTTATTAAAATAATAACTGACTTTAGGCTGGGTGGCTCCTGCCTATAATCCTAGCACTCTGGGAAGCCAAAGTGGATTGCTTGAGCTCAGGAGTTCAAGACCAGCCTGAGCAAGAGCAAGAGCAAGAGTTACTACCTGGGTGTTGTGGCAGGCACCTGTAGTCCCAGCTACTTGGGAGGCTGAGGCAAGAGGACTGCTTGAGCCCAAGAGACTGAGGTTGCCATGAGCTATGATGATACCATGGCACTCTATCCAGGGTAACAGAGTAAGACTCTGTATAAAAATAAGTAAATAAATAAATAATAATAAAATAATAAAGATTTGGCCACATGTGCGCCATGGCTCAAGCCTATAATCCTGGCACTAAGGGAGGCTGAGGCAGGAGTAACGCATGAGGCTAGGAGTTCAAGATCCAACTGGGCAATACAGTGAGACCCTGTTTCTCAAAAAATAAAAATAAAAAAATTAGCTGGATTTGGCATAGTGTGCCTGTAATCACAGTTGCTTGGGAGGCTGAGGTAGGAGGAATGCTTGAGCCCAGAAGTTCAAGGCTGTAACAAGCTATGTTTGTGTCACTGCATTGAAGTCTGGGTGACAGAGACTCTGTTTCTTAAAAAAAAAAAGACTTTTGAGAGAAAAGAAGAAAAAGAAGGCTCTGAAAGGCACACGGCAATGAAAAAGAATCTGTACCAGAATAGACTATAAAGTATTTGTGTTAAAATTGACAACTTACCATGATTGCACCAATGTACACAATTATGATTTAATAAAATTATTAAAAAAAAAATCGACAACTTAATTTCAGCAAAACACTATTACTCTTCACATTAAGTTAGTATTATTAGTTTGAATTATGTTGGTTTTAGATTTCATCTGTGTTTGTAGTATATACATTTGGTTTATAGTTGTATAAAGTGTGTTTATACCTTGCATTATCAGTGCATATTTAATTTGTATTATAATAAAAATAATTAAAGTCATTACTGGGAGTTTCCAAGTTTTTTCCTTTAGAAAGGTTTCAACATTATCTAAGTTTGAGAAACACAGCATAAGGGGTTTAATAACATAATCTGATTTTAAAAATGTTATCTACCCATAATAGAAAAAGAAAAGTATTACAGGAATACTTCTATTGCTTAAATTAAGATATTATTAGTGACTTTTCAGTTATAAACATATAAGATAAGACTGAATTTAAACATACTAGATGGGTTAATATTTAATTAATATAATTTGTGGCTAGTCAAATAACATAAATTTGTATGTATGTACAGAATTAATATATGCATATGAATATGTAAATCTCAACAAGTTTTTTCCTCTTAGTTGTTGATTCTTTAAATTGGTCACCTTCCGGTTATTTTCAGGAGATATCAAGGGGACTGTTACTCACCTCTTTGGGTGTTAATCCTGGCACAAGCCTTGCTACAGTTTCCCAGTTGATGGTTTGAGGTATTCCAAGTAATGGATAAAGGATCATATCCAACACCATTTGGTTATTATTATTCATGAAATTGTTGTTCTCAGAATATCCACGACTCATCTTTTGAAACCAGAAATAGGAAAGACAAACAACTTTATTTAAATCTGAAATCCAAATGTTGTCAAAACACTATATATTAGTTATAATTTTTCTTTTTCTTTTTTTTTTTTTTTGACACAGAACCTCAAGCTGTCACCCTGGATAGAGTGCCGTGGCATCACAGCTCACAGCAACCTCCGATTCCTGGGCTCAAGAGAGTCTCCTGCTTCTGCCTCCCAAGTAGCTGGGACTACAGGCGCCCACCACAACGTCCGGCCATTTTTTGGTTGCAGCAGTCATTGTTGTTTGGCGGCCCGGGCTGGATTCGAACCCGCCAGCTCAGGTGTACGTGGCTGGCGCCTTAGCCCGCTGAGCCACAGGCGCCGAGCCTATAATTCATTCCTAAGAATTATAGATTAGAATTCATTCCTAAGAATTACCTGTTACTACGTTAAGGAAAAATAAAACTGATCTGAAATAAACAAACAATATACAGCCCAAATCTCTTCGAATATAAAAGTATTTGAATATTATAAATTGGCAGATCGATGTACAAAAAGATAGATAAATGGATAATGTCTGAAAAAAAGCATAATAAAATGTTAATGGTAGAATGTAGGTGGTAGGCATATAGGTAGTCACTATAAAATTCCTTTTGACTCTCTTCTAAGTTCAAAATTATAATAATAAAACATTGGGAAAAAAGCTGAATACAATTTATCTTTCAAAAAATTTTTAAATGGGCCTGATTTACTCTCTGATTAGCAATTCATGGATGGTAGAATTAAGCTATAAAACATACTATATACATAGTTGGTTAAAAGAATTATAATTTTTTTTTTTTTTTTTGGGACAATCTCACTTTGTCACCCTTGGTAGACTGCAGCGGCGTCATACCTCACAGCAACTTCAAACTCTTGGACTTAAGCGATTCTCTTGCTTCAGCCTCACAAGTAGCTAGGACTATAGGCACCTGCCACAATGCCTGGCTATTTTTAGAGACAAGGTCTCGCTCTGGCTTAGGCAATCCACCTGCTGTGGCCTCCCAGAGTGCTAGGATGACAGGCTTGAGCCACTGAGCTCAGCTTATAATTTCGTTCTATTGCTAAGCAACATTCTCTTTTTCTGAGTGAATGTCCATGCTATAAACAATGAAGGCTGAGTATACTGAATTTTCACTGATGTAATAAAATGAAATTTAAAATCAAGTTAATCTGATATTTTAGGCTAAGCATAATAATTATTGTGCCCTCTGATAATTAGTTATAAATAGTAGGAAGATTCTATCAACAGTTATTATTTCCACATGTCTGAAATAATTTTTCTTTGGACAGTTCTTCTCTTCTTTCTTATATTCAGAAGCAATGTGACAACTGGCCTGACAAAGTTTAATCCTTACACACACACACACACACACACACACACAAACACACACGCATACCCAACACAAGACTCCTGCAGAGTGGAGGCTTCCCACGCTTCTTTACCTGGCTCCCTACCTATCTCTCGTACCATCATAACCTCTAGCTCAATCCAGAACCCTTGAAGAATAATATCCAGTGCCCTTCATCTTAGGCAAAGGTGCCCAAGACTTTCAGACAATAGGATCACTAAGAAAAAAGGCTCCAGATGGCTTTACAAACTGCATGTAGTTCAACAAACATTTAGTGAGCCCCAACTATGTGCCATATTTTAGGGATACAAAAATCCCTACTATGACCATGACATATGGTCCCTGGCCTTAAGAAGTCTGGTGAAGAATACTGGTAGACAAACAGATAACTTTTTTTTTTTTTTTTGTAGAGACAGAGTCTCACTTTATCACCCTCGGTAGAGTGCCGTGGCATCACACAGCTCACAGCAACCTCCAATTCCTGGGCCTAGGTGATTCTCTTGCCTCAGCCCAAACAGATAATTTTAAACATCATATTAATATAGTTCTGGCCAAAAGCTATAGCAAAGGGGAGTCATAGAGGGGCAGAGTAGTGACACATATGGTTATTATTTAGTGAGTATCTACCAGGAGCCTAGAGCTGGTGTAAGTTTTTTATACGCTATTTCAATAAATTCTCATTTCATCCCTATAAAATAGGTGCTCTCCCCAATTTTACAAGATGGAGAAACAGGTTCAGAGAAATTAAGTAAATTGTACAAGATCACAAAGCTAATATGAGGCAAAGCAAGGATTCAAACCCATGTAAAACTGACACTCAAATCTGTAGAACTACAAAGAGAGAGGACTGGGAGTGATGGTTGAGGGCAGAGAGAGACAAACCCTAATACTTTCTTTTTATGGTCATTTCCCATTTATTCTGCCAAGTAATTGATTTTATTTTACAATGGTGATATAAAGTTTTGTTTTAAATTAAAGTAAAAGATACTCAAGTTCAAGGAAAACTATTAAATAAATACACAATAAGACAGAGGGTACAGTAAAATGGCAAAAGTTCTGAAGGTGATATTCGAATTAATGAAATTTGGGAAACACTGACATTTTAAAAAATTTTTTTTGTTTATTGCTGTGCATAGGATTCCTGAGTGAATTCTGTTTCTATAGCTTTAAATACTACTAATAAATCAAAGTTTCCTAAATATACCTGTCGTTCAAGATTCAGGGTCACTGGTCTGGTCCATGACTGTTAAGAGCATCCACAGGCTCGCCTGGTCAAGTGTGAACTTGTTCCCTTCATTACAAAACACTTCCTTCTCCTGTATTTCCAATTCCTACTAATGGCCATTCTACAAATTCTATGGCTTCTTCTTCTTTTTATTTCATAATATCATAGGGGAACAAATGTTTTGTTTATACAGATTGCTTTTGTACTGCTTGAGTCAAAGCTGTAAGCATGCCCATCACCCAAATAGTGTTAACAGTACCCATGAGGTATGATTTCACCCATTCTCTCCCCTTTCCCACCTGCTTGACTTCCATTGAGTTTTACTTCCCTCTGTGCGCAGAGTGCTGATTGGTTAGTTCCAATTTAATAGTGAGTACATATGGTTTTTGTTTTTCCATTCTTAAAATACTTTATTTCTAATACTTTTTTTTTTTTTTTTTTTGAGACAAAGAGTCTCACTCTGTTGTCCTGGATAGAGTGCCATGGTGTTAGAGAGCTCACAGCAACCTTAAACTCTTAGACTCAGGTGATCTTCTTGCCTTAACCTCCCTAGTGCCTGGGACTACAGTCCCCAACGAAAATGCCTGGCTAGTTTTTCTATTTTTAGTAGAGATGGGATCTCACTCTTGCTCAGTTGAGGCAGGCAATCCTCCCACCTCAACTTCCCAGAGTTCTAGGACTACTGGTATGAGCCATGGTGCCTGGCTTCTAATACATTTTAAATTTAGTTATGAGTCAATGAAACAATTTTGAATGTGAGGTGGTGGGAGGGGAAGGTTATGGTATCCAAGAGAAAAAGGAACCTTTTTATATCAATGCATATGAGACACTTATTTTATTCAAACATTTGCTGAGTCCCACTATGTGCCAGGCACTATAGCTGAAGTTGGAACACAATTTACAGATAAAAATAACAACAGGTTTATGGCTAGTCATATCTATGATTCAACCAACACTAATTATGGATTGGGAACATGATCTCCAAATCTAAGTTGTTCCTATGAAAAAATGTGTTCTATTTTTGAAGTACAATGCAGAGATCCACTGACAGACTAGTACAATGGAAAACGCTGGTTTAAGTTTGAGCTCTGTTACATGTCAGTCAAGGTTAGTCAGCTAACCGGCTGAACTGCAGCAACAACATTAGGTGATAGTAATACCTCTGACAGACAGCGTAGAGAGAATGAAAGGGATTATTTTGTGAAAGCACTTTGAAGACAATAAAATAACCTCACAAGAGAGATGGACCATAAAATAACAGTATCTGCTTTCTAGGATTATGTTGAGGGTTATACTAGATATTTAAAACAGCACAGGGGTTACAATGTAGTAAGCATTCACTAAATGTTAACTGTGAATAATACTATGTAACTGTTTACCTAAAAAGTTGGTGTAAAATAAAATAAATAAATAAATAGGTGGTATAGGACATCAGGTGGTTAACATCAGGATGTTATCCTACACACATCTACATGACCATTAAAAATAAAGAAAGAAAGAAAAACCTCAAGCTCTTGAAAATCATAGCTTCCCGCCAACCAAGTAAGTAGTACCTTGTTGAAGTGCCAATACAATGTAGTGGTTAAGAGTGTAGACTCTGCACTGTCCAAGTCTGCATCCTGTTTCTACCACTCAAATTATTATCCGGTTCAGATTAATCTCTGTGCCTCAATTTCCTCATCTGTAAGACAAAGATAACCAGTAGTTAGTTCACACAATTTTTTTTTTCTTTTTTGAGACAGAGTTTCACTCTGTTGCCCAGCTAGAATGCAGTGGCATTGTCATAACTCACTACAAGCTTAAACTCCTGGACTCAATTGATTCTCCTGCCTTAGCCTCCAGAGCAGCTGGTACTACAGGTGCACACCACCATTACCTGCTGATTTTTTTTAAAATTTTTTATAGTGACAGAGTCTTGCTCTTGCTCAGGCATTTGACAATATACGAAAAATGGTACCTGGCACAAAATTAGAACTATATCATGCTTGTAGCAGTACCACTTACAACTCCAGAGATCTTTGGATTAGACAGATTCATTAAATTAATATGATAGATAAAAGGAGAGACAGCAATGTTCCAATGAAGTATGCTGCCAACAAAATGAGTAGAAAGAGTTAGCTATGGATTCTTATCCAGCTTCAAGGGCCTCGATTGTTTCAGCTACAATATCAGGAAAATAATACTTACCTTTGAGGTTATGGTGATGATTAAATAATATTACATATAAAGCACCCTCACACAATATCTGGCATGAAAAGCATGCTCAATAGCTCAATAAATAATTATTACTACTATTATTTTTTTTTCTATTTTTTTTTTTGAGAGATATTCTCACTCTTGCCCTGGGTAGAGTGCTGTGGTGTCATAGCTCACAGCAATCTCAAACTCTTGGGCTCAAGCATTCCTCTTGCCACAGCCTCCCAAGTAGCTGGGACTACAGGCATCTGCCACAATGCCTGGCTAGATTTTCTGTTTTAAGTAGAGATGGGGTCTTTATCTTGCTCAGGCTGGTCAAGACTCTTGAGCTCAAGCAATCCACCTTGCCTCAGTCCCCCAGAGTGCTAGGATTACAGGCGTGAGCCACCGCCCCGGCCACTACTATCATTTTTCTCCTCCCTACTTTGGCAATTACTGAAACAAAAATTTCCAAGAATTAGGTTAATAACTGCAAAGCACTGCCTTGTACCAATTAGGAAATAGATTTTACAGAACTTTTTTTTTTTAACACGAGGACCAAAATCAGGTGAAAAAAATTGAGTGAATCCAAAAATAATGCCCTTTCACATATCCCCAACTAAGTTTGATTAAAAAAAAAAAAAAAAAAACCTTTGGCAAACAGACTTGGTAAAGGTCTTAGTAATCTTGGGAAAAACTTGGGAAAGCAGGGTTTGTTTTTTTTTTTTGGCAACAGAGTCTTACTCTGTCACTCTGGGTATAGTGCTGTGGCATCATAGCCCATAGCAACCTTAACTCTTGGGCTCCAGCTAGTCTCTTGTCTCAGCCTCCCAAGTAGCTGGGACTACAGGTGCCAGCCACCACAATGACACCTGGCTTTTTAACCCACTGGACTATAGTTTCTCTGATGGACTGGGCTTTCCTTCTGTTTTTAATTCCTGAAAGAGTGACTAACAAGGCAAAGATGGCCAAAAATATTTGCTTAATGAAAAAGTCACAACTCCTTAAGAAAGATTTAACCTATCTTTTGAATCCCACTCCAAACTGAGGATCCACAACTTATTTACTTTCCATACACAGCATTACCATAACTCACTTAAATATTTAAGTATCCACATTGTACAAAGATATATGGAAACCATGTCTTGCTGGATTAACCAATTTAGTTTTGAATTTACAAAATTCTTGAAAGACCTAATTTCTTATTAGTGAACAAGGCATCGCTCTCCAATTGTTTGCCTACCACATGCATCAGTTTCATACCACAGAATGTGGGAGGAATGTTAGGGAATAGGATATTTTATTAGAATTTGGTTGGGCCTCAATAGAAAAGTCTAAAATGGAATTTAGAGCAACAATCCCGGATGCTATTTTTTCTTCACTTCCAAAAAGATTTACTTAAAATTTCAAAAACATTGTCCACATCAAACACTTAAAAACTAATTTCAAATATGATATATATTTATGCTAGACAAGTTTAAAAATACTTCAAGGCTAGGCACAGTAGTTGATGCCTATAATCCCAGCACTTCGGGAGTCTAAGGTGGGAGATTCTCTGAGTCCAGGAGTTAGAGAGCAGCCTGAGCAACATAGCAACTCTACAAAAAAATTTTTAAAAATTAGCCCGCATGGGCTAATGGCACAAGCCTGTAGTCTCAGCTATTCAGGAGGCTGAGGCAGAAGAATCACTTGACCCCAGGACTCTGAGATTGCAGTAAGCTGTGGTGATGCAATTGCACTATTGCACTCTAGCTTGGACAACAAAGCAAGCCCTTTATTTCTAAAGGAAAAGTAATCAACACACACACACACCCCAAACTTTAAATCATCTAAATGTAAAAAAAAAAAAGCTTTCTGTTGACCTTCCTTACACAATGGAATAATACTGAGCAAACTTAAACTACCCAGCATTAATTCTAGCTCAATAAACGTTCAAGAAATCTTATGGAGTCTGAATGTAAGTGTAAAAGGCACAGCACTGATGGATAATCTTCAATGAAACATAATCTGATCTGGTAAAAAGGTATACATTTATCAAAAACTGTGTAAGAAAAAGTTCAAAGTTCAAATTACCTCACTACTAAATCTACTTCCATTCATGATAAAATATTTTAAATTTGTTTAAGGTAGAAAGTGTTATTTACTTAAAATTAAAATTCAATTTGTGTAAGAAAGCAGATTCATATCCGTCCCCCACTCCCTTGTCTTGGTTTATGTATTAATAAGACTAAGTCACTCTCACACCAGATAAAGGTCCAGACAGAAATCTGATATTTTCTTCCGAAATGGAAAAAGGCTCTTGTAGATGGAGACTTTCCCCCTAGGCGGTTGCAAGACGGGAAGAGAAGGGGGCCAGAGGGGCAGGTCAAAAGCCTTTGGCGTAAGAGAGGGTAGCGGTTAACACTGAGTCAGTCATCCTGGACCAGGCAGAAGCCTAGTGCCCAGGCTTCCGGACTGCCGGCCACCTATGAGATCTGAGGCAGCTGGCTTTGATGGTTAGGGAGCAAGTAAAATCACATCCCAAACCCAGCACTTCAAACCCTGGGCTCAGAGGCTCACTGTGCTGCGTGACAGGGCACCCCAAGACCTTCGCGGCCCCCCATTCCGCGGAGGCGCAGAAGCTCTCGGGGCGCGGGGCAGACAAAGGCGCCGGGCAGGGACGAGGCGGCGGCAGATGCGGGACAGAGGACTGGGGCGCGGCGGGGCCGGCAAAGTCGGGGTTCATCGGGTGCGCCGGCAGGACCCGCTGCGGGCGTGTGGAGCGGGCGGGTTGAGGACTCGGGGGGGGCACTGCTGGGCGCTGCGAGCAGTGCGTGGGCGTGTTTGGGCCAGCGGGACCCCGGCCCAGCCGGCCCCGCGGCGGGAAGCGGCCGGCTGTGAGCCGTACCGCCCTTCACCGCACTTCTCGCTCGGCGGCGGGCACCCGAGCCTCTCGGCATCTCGCTCACCTCCATAGGGCCGCGGCGGCCCTTGCTGCGCCTCTGTCACCTGCAGCGACCAGTACCACCCGCGCTCCCGCCATGAAGCTGCGCCGACCCAGCCCGCTACCCGGGCCGTGACGCCCTCACACGCCACCCCACCCGCCCCCAGGCGGCGGCCGAGGACCAGCGCAGAGGGGCGGGCGAGCGCCGGCGGAGGCCGCTCGGCCAATCGCGGACCAGCACCACAGCGGCGGAGCCAATGAGCGAGGAACTCCTGCCGGCAGGAGGGAGCGGGAGCCGCGGCAGCCGCGGTGTGATGCCGCACCTTCCCCTTCCCCTCCGGCTTTCACTCCCGGCTTGCCGCAGTGCAGCGTCCCCACCCTCTTAGCGTCTGGTCTCCTAGCAACCGGATCCTCCCGGCCTGATTTAGACCAACCTGGAGTCCAGAAGAAAGGGGAATGCATGGGCGGTAACAGAACCCTGACTAAAAAACGGGTGAAATGGTTCCCGGTGCAGGTCATTTGATATTTTTGTAGGTAGAACGGGAAAATTGTATGAGCTGAGAAACACTGAAAGTATCTTTTAGATCAAGCTCTGTCTTTACCAGGAGGTAGCTCTTTAAAAATGTAAGTAGGGGCTCGGCGCCTGTGGCTCAATGGGCTAAGGCGCCAGCCACGTACACCTGAACTGGCGGGTTCGCATCCAGCCCAGGCCCGCCAAACAACAATGA
>CAUYRH010039436.1:0-36233 GCA_963574655.1 Perodicticus potto
GGGGAAAGACCGGGAGAGGAACGGAGAGAGCTTCTCTCTCCCTACTTGAAATCTCTCCCACTACCAGGAGCTTTGGTGTTTTCTGTATTCTTTTCTGTAAATCAATTCTGTCTTATCACGGACGGGTGGGGGGGGGGGCAAATAATGTAATGAAGAATAATAAAATACATGTATTTAAAAAAAAAAAAACAAACAGAGTCAGACTCTGTCTCAAAAAAAAAAGGGAATATTCAGCAGTGTGCAAAATGCTCAACGGGGAGCTGCTGATGACAGTAAGCATCTGGAAGCTTCATAAAGAATAAAAATGAAAGATGGTTTCTTTATAGCGGCAGACACCATGCTGATCTTTTTTTTTTTTTTTTTGAGACAGAGCCTTAAGCTGTCACCCTCGATAGAGTGCTGTGGCATCACAGCTCACAGCAACCTCCAGTTCCTGGGCTCAAGTGAGTCTCCTGCCTCCACCTCCCAAGTAGCTGGGACTACAGGTGCCCGCCACAATGCCCAGCAATTTTTTTTTGGTTGCAGCCGTCATTGTTGTTTGGCGGACCTGGGCTGGAATCGAACCCACCAGCTCAGGTGTACATGGCTGGCACCTTAGCCAGTTGAGCCACAAGCGCCCAGCCCTATAATAATGTTCTTAATCAGAAAAATAAATAGAGCCTGGCACAGTGGCTCATGCCTGTAATTCAAGCATTTTGGGAGCCTGAGGCAAGAGGATCCCTTGAGTTCTGAAGTTCTGAAGTTCAAGACCAGCCCGAACAAGTACAACACCCCTTCTCTACTAAAAATAAATTAGCCAGGCATTGTGGAGGGCACCTGTAGTCCCAGCTTCTCAGGAGGCTGAGGCAAGAGGATCACTTGAACCCAGGAGTTTGAGGTTGCTGTGAGCTATGATGCCACAGCACTATACCCACAGTAACAGAGTGAGGCTTTTCTCTTAAAAACAAAGAAGAGGGCAGCGCCTGTGGCTCATCAAGTAGGGCACTGGCTCCATATACTGAAGGCGGCGGGTTCAAACCCGGCCTCGGCTGAACTGCAAAAAAAACAGAAAAATGGCCGGGTGTTGTGGCAGGTGCCTGTAGTCCCAGTACCAGGGAGGCTGAGGCAAGAGAAGCGCCTAAGCCCAGGAGTTGGAGGTTGCTGTGAGCTGTCTGACGCCACAGCACTCTACCAAGGGCAAAAAAGTGAAACTCTGTCTCTACAAAAAAAAAAAAAGAAGAAGAAGAAAAAGGGAAAATAAATAAGTCAAGCTCTATCCAAAAGCAAAACAAACAAACAAAAAAACCCCAAACCAGAAAGAGACTTTACTTTGATGGTTGTTCTTTCAAAATAGGCACTTTAAAGCCCAATTCTTTTTTTTTTCTTAGCTGCCAGTGTAGTTTAATTCCTGTCTGAATTAAAGCCCAATTCTTTAAAAAAGAACAAAATCACATCATGACGCTTTACTTGTCATAAGCCATCACACGGATGAACAGGTCCGATTTTAAGAATTTAAAAATTCCTAAATTGCAGGCAGCACCTGTGGCTCAGTGAGTAGGGCGCCAGCCCCATATACCGAAGGTGGCGGGTTCAAACCCAGCCCGGCCAAACTGCAACAACAACAAAAAATAGCTGGGCGTTGTGGCGGGCGCCTGTAGTCCCAGCCACTCGGGAGACTGAGGAAAGAGAATCGCCTAAGCCCAGGAGCTGGAGGTTGCTGTGAGCTTTGTGATGCCACAGCACTCCACCAAGGGCGATAAAGTGACACTCTGTCTCGACAAAAAAAAAAAATTCCTAAATTGCCCTTACTACGTGGCTGAACCACCTGCCTGTGTTTCTCTCAAGCACAAATGCGGAAGGGAAAAATCAGAATGGCCCCCCAAACGTTCTCATTTTTATATGACTGACATTTGTGGAATCCCTTTCAAGCTAAAATGACATGGCGGGGAGACTCAGCTGAATAGCAGCAGCTGGCCATGCCCACAACATGCGATATTTTTTCACTTGCTTTAATATGGAATTCAGCACGTGACCTAACTGAACCCTTAGAAACGCCCGTAAAAATTCCTAACTTTCTCCAAGAAAGCCTCCCTTTGAAGGGCCCCCCTTCTTGCAGGGCTGACACTGAACAACCAAATAAATCTTAAAGAAACTTCTACAAAAGCATCCAAAGACATTCCACAGACACCTGGATTGCTTTGAGCCCCGCTGACTGGTAGCCTTCAAAAGTTTGGCAGCCTGTGAAACCCTGGTGAAAAGCTGCTGCTCTAGGCTTGCTTTCCAGCCAGAAAAACCAACTTTCCAGCACAGCTGAGTCCTAAAACACTACCGACTTCCCTTTTCCAACTCCCAAGTACACCCCAAACTCAGGGACAAGGACCTGGATATAAACAAAGCTGTGGTCAAAAAGGCCTGACTTGGCTCGGCACCTGTGGCTCAACAGACTAAGGCGCCAGCCATATACATCTGAGCTGGCGCGTTCGAATCCGGCCCTGGCCGCCAAACAACAATGACGGCTGCAACCAAAAAATGGCCGGGCGTTGTGGCGGGCGCCTGTAGTCCCAGCTACTTGGGAGGCGGAGGCAGGAGACTCGCTTGAGCCTAGGAATTAAAGGTTGCTGTGAGCTGTGATGCCACAGCACTCTATCCAGGTGACAACTTGAGGCTCTGTCTCAAAAAAAAAACAAAACTTCAAACTGATGGGGCAGTGCCTGTGGCTCAGTGGGTAGGGCACCGGCCCTATATTCCAAGGGTGATGGGTTCAAACCCGGCCCAGGCCAGCTAAAACAGCAGTGGCAACTACAACAAAAATAGCAGGGCGTTGTGGCGGGCGCCTATAGTCTCAGCAACTCGGGAGGCTGAGGCAAAAGAATTGCCCTAGCCCAAGAGCTGGAGGTTGCTGTGAGCTGTGACACCACTGCACTCTACCGAGGGCGACAAAGTAAGACTCTGTCTCAAAAAAAAAATAAATAAATAAAAATAAAATTCAAACTGATAGCTGGGCCCAATGGCTCATGCCTGTACTCCTAGCTCTCTGGGAGGCCGAGGCGGGTGGATTGCTTAAGCTCAGGTGTTCGAGAGCAGCCCGAGCAAAAGTGAAACCCCTATCTCTGCTTAAAAAAAAATTGAAAAGGGCAGCGCCTGTGGCTCATCGAGTAAGGCACCGGCCCCATATACCGAGGGTGGCGAGTTCAAACCCAGCCTCGGCGGAACGGCAAAACAGAAAAATAGCTGGGCGTTGTGGTGGGCGCCTGTAGTCCCAGCTACTCCGGAGGCTGAGGAAGGAGGATCGCTTGAGCCCAGGAGTTTGAGGTTGCTGTAAGCTATGATGTCATAGCACTCTACCTACATTCCTAGGGGCAGGGCCAACAGGAAGTGAACCTACCCATGGAGTCCAGTGCCCACTGCCTCGAGATTTACCTTGAGGACAACTGAGAAGTCCACATCTTTTGTTTCCTTCAGTCCAAGAGGAATCAGGGGAATGGTAAATGCCTCCCTATAAAGAGCACAACAGGGTAGGTGAGGGCCTCCAAACAGGCCGCTTTGCAACCCGCAGCCTTGCCCACCCGCGCCCCCCCCCCCGCCCCCCGGCAGTCCAGCCCCGGCCCCACCCTCTCCTCATGTCCATCCAGTTCATCTGGGTGACAGGTACATTTTCTACACAGATGACTCTGGTCCCACTTCCCCTTCTGTTCTAAAACTGACCCCAACTCCTAATGACTCTGGACCACTTAGTTAGTGTAACGTGCCAGGCCCCCTGCCATCTCCACCCTGATTTGTCCCACCAATCACAACACTCTTCCAGCACCTGTGCTGATGATGATCTACCACGTGTCAGGGTCTGACTGCTTGTACACTGGGGCTCTGCTGTCAGCCACCAGCTCCATCCTCTCCTCCTTCCTGTGGGGGGCCCACCTCTCAGTAGCTCTCCGATAAGCCTGTGCTCACAACCCTGGTCTCATGGGCCCCATCTGACCCCTACATGTACTAAGGTCCCAGCCCAGAGCCAGGTGCTAGTCTTACCCCCTCTGCCCTCACTGACCACTTGGTAACCCACAGGTCCGTCACCCTGGGGGTGCCCCCCAAGCCTACATTCCTAGGGGCAGGGCCAACAGGAAGTGAACCAGGCACAAACTGCATTTTGCAAACAAGGATTTATTTAGCTCGCTGACCTGTAACAGGAGACCTTCTTGGGCTGCTCAGCCCAGCCCAGAGAGGTCAGCAATTCTGGGCAGGGCAAGTGGACAATGCAGCTAAAAGCTGAAACCGCCTCTGTGGCGCGGCTGTGCTAAAAGTAGGTGAGAGCTGGCCCAGGTGTGTGGCTCCCCCAAGGTGCTCAGGGAAAGCTGGACCCTGGGGAAGGACATGCGGGTGGGCTGGGCCTCACTCCCCCAGGCCCCATGGGGCTAGAAGCTACGTCTGCTTTTCTTGGGACTGTCCAGACAAGGAGAGGGGGACAGTGAGTGTCCTGAGGCCTCCACCCCAGTGTGGTACTAACGTGACCTTCTGGGTGACCTCAGGCCTCCCTGAGTTTACTCTTCTGCACAACGGGATCATTTCTTTCCTGCCAGCCTCAGAAAGTGTTTGAAGACCAGCTGTGCCCAGTGCCTCACGTCTGTAATCCTAGCACTGAGGGAGGCCAGGGTGGGTGGATCCTATGAGCTTCAGGAGTTAGAGACCAGTCTGAGAAGGAGTGAGATCCCCATCTCTAAAAATAGGCCTTGTGGCAGGCACCTGTAGTCCCAGGTACTTGGGAAGCTGAGGCAGGAGGCTCACTTGAGCCCAGGAGTTTGAGGTTGCTGTGAGCTGTGATGATGCACGGCACTCTACCCAGGGCGACAGAGTGAGACTCTGTCTCATAAAAAAGAAACCAGATAAAATAAAATAGACTGGAGAACCTGAATGCAGGGTGTCGGGTGGAATCTGTACATCTCTCCCCGCTCTTCGCAGTGGAACAGGGGATGATGGCCTGGCCTCTCCAGAGCCACAGTGACCACACCAGGGGCCATAAAGGCATGTCTCTGCGGGGAGTCCCACCACGGACATCCTTGCTCTCTACTACAGCAAACTCAAGTTTAAAAGAGAGTTTGGCCCTGCCTTACCTCCTGGAGGAACTTGGACCTTTGGGGCAAAGCACTGGAATTGAACACCAGAGGGCAGGCTGGGAGAGCATTCGGGAGCCTGGAAGGGATCCAGACACCCTGACCAGGACCTCACAAAGGAGGAGGCAGCACAGGCCTCAGGCACTAAAGCTCTCCCAGCAGGTCCAAAAACAAACACCCCAGGTGCTGCTCCTCTGCTTACAAGCAGGAAATGCACATTCCAAAGTTCACCAACGTGGCTTTCTTTGGTTACTCCAAAGAAAGGCACTGTTTCCCATTTGAGTTTCCTCTGGGGCCCACTTATTTTTTGAGAAGTATCAGGTTCCAACACAAAAAGCAGGTGGTGGGGCGTAGTGTGGCTCACACCCATAATCCCACCACCACTCTGGGAGGCCGAGGTGGGTGGATGGCTTGAGCTCAGGAGTTCAAGACCAGCCTGAGCAAGGGTGAGACCTCCATCTCTAAAAAACAGCCAGGTGTTATGGCGGGCGCCTATAGTCTCAGCTACTTGGGAGGCTGAGGCAAGAGGATCGCTTGAGCCAAAGAGTTCGAGGTTCCTGTGAGATATGATGCCACGGTGCTCTACCAGGGGCAAGAAAGTGAGAGTCTGTCTCAAAAAAAAGAGGAAAGAAAAGAATTTACTTACTGTGCTTTGAACTTCTTTGGAAAATAATTTATTTAATGATCTTTTAAAAAATGTTTGCATAACACCTAAGCATGTGTCTCTGAATGTCCTGTACCAGGGCACCCCGGGCCCAACGTGGCACTAACGTAATAACTCTCTGAGTGACCTCAGCCCTCCCTGCGTTTGCTCATCTGCACGATGAGGTCACTTCTTCCCTGCCTGCTTCATAGCACACCAGTTGAAAATCACTGATCTAGGCTCAGCGCCAATAGCTCAGTGGTTATACCTACGTATGCCGGGGCTGGTGGGTTCAAACCCGGCCCAGGTCAGCTAAACCACAATGACAACTGCAACCAAAAAATGGCTGGGTATTGTGGTGGGCACCTGTAGTCCCAGCTACTTGGGAGGCTGAGGGAAGAGAATCACTTAAGCTCAAGAGTTTGAGGTTGCTGTGAGCTGTGACTCCACAGCACTCTATGGAGGGTGACAAAAGTGAGACTCTGTCTCAAAATAGAAAAAAAAATTAATAAAAACAAAAAAACTAGCCAGGCATCATGGTGGGTGCCTGTAGTCCTAGCTACTCGGGAGGCTGAGGTAAGAGCAGGCGTCCTCAAACTTTTTAAACAGGGGGCCAATTCACTGTCCCTTAGACCGTTGGAGGTCCGGACTATAGTTTAAAAAAAAAAAAACTATGAACAAATTCCTATGGACACTGCACATATCTTATTTTGAAGTAAAAAACAAAACGGGAACAAATACAATTCACACCAAAGCATGTGGCCCGCGGGCTGTAGTTTGAGGACCCCTGGGTAAGAGGATCTCTTGAGCCCAAGAGACTGTAGTTGCTATGAGCTGTGATGCCACAGCACTCTACCCAAGGTGACAGAGACTCTGCAAAAAAAAAAGCTATCAGGGGCAGTGCCTGTGGCTCAAAGGAGTAGGGCGCCAACCCTATAGGCCGGAGATGGCTGGTTCAAACCCAACCCCGGCCAAAAATTGCAAAAAAAAAAGCTATCCACAGAAGTTTCCCCAGGATGTCTTTCTGGCAGAGACACCAGGCTACCTCTTAGGAGAGATGCCATCTACCCACCTGGACCCAGACACCCAGCTCTCCTGGCAAAGCCATGTCCCAGTAAGTCCGTGGAAATGTCTTTTTGCCCAACATTCCTGGCTCATCCCTTCAACTCTAGAAAGCTGCTCAACCCCAAATCTGACCATTCTCTCGCTTCCCAAAGAGGGGGCTGCCACACCCTGGGTCTGTCACGCCCACCTGGGCTCTCTGCACCATCCCCGTGCAGGCATGCTCAGGCTCAGCGGGATCCAGAAGAAGCACGGCTCCCACTTACTCTGCGCTCTGATAGACGCCCACCGAGATGTTCAGCCCCTCCAGCTCCTCCTTGAGCATCTGCAGGTCAGAGTTGACGAAGCTCAGCTCCAGCCGCACTTGCTCCCGCACCTTCTGGTTGGTGGCTACTCTGTTCAGAGAGCAGAAGGAGAGACATGTCCTCAGCCAGGCGTCTCAGCGTCTGGGTGAGCAGACACAAATCCCAAACCGGGCAGGGAAGACTGCCTGCAGGGGAGTGCCAGATGCAATCAGGGAAGGTGTCTCCAAGACTCTGGGCTCCTGCCCACCGTGGCCTGCACCTGCCAGAAATGGACCTAGGGGCACAGCCGAGGATACGAATCCCAAAACAACCCTGCAAAACATTAGCCTTGTGAAGAGAAAAGACGACTGCTCCCACACATTCCCTAAGAGGCCATACATTATCCCCTTAAAAAGAAATAGATTGGCTTGACGCCTGTAGCACAGTGGTTACAGCATCAGCCACATACTCCAAGGCTGGTGGGTTCAAACCCAGCCCAGGCCAGCTAAGCAACAACAACAACTGCAACCAAAAAAATAGCTGGGTATTACAGTGGGCGCCTACAGCTACTTGGGAGGCTGAGGGAAGAGAATTGCTTAAGCCCAAGAGTTTGAGGTTGCTGTGAGCTGGGATACCACTGCACTCTACTGAGGGTGACATAGTGAGACTCTGTCTCAAAAAAAGAAAAAGAAAAGAAAAAGAAATAGATGAGGGTCGGGTGTGGTAGCTCATGTGGGTAATCCCAGCACTCTGGGAGGCTGAAGTGGGTGAGTTGCTTGAGCCCAGGAGTTCAAGACCAGCCTGTGCAAAGTGAGACCCTATCTCCACTGAAAATAGAAAAAAATTGGGTGGTGCCTGTGGCTCAAAGGAGTAGGGCGCTGGTCCCATATGTCAGAGGTGGCGGGTTCAAACCCAGCCCTGGCCAAAAACAGCAAAAAAAAAAAAAAAATACCAAATAAAAATAGAAAAAATTAGCCAGGCATGGTAATAAGTACCTGTAGTCCCAGCTGCTCAGGAAGCTGAGGCAGGACAAGTGCTTCAACCCAGGAGTCTGAGGTTGCTGTGAGCTACGTTGAGGTCATGACACTCTATCCAACCTAGGGGACAGAGTCAGAGTCTGTCTCAAAAAAAAAAAAAAAAAAAAAAGATACTCTTATCAGCTCGGCACCTGTGGCTCACCAAGCTAGGGGGCCAGCCACGTACACCTGAGCTGGCAGGTTCGAATCCAGCCCGGGCCCGCCAAACAACAATGACGGCTGCAACCAAAAAATGGCCGGGCGTTGTGTCGGGCACCTGTAGTCCCAGCTGCTTGGGAGGCAGAGGCAGGAGACTCGCTTGAGCTCAGGAACTGGAGGTTGCTGTGAGCTGTGATGCCAGGGCACTCTCTCCAGGGTGACAGCTTTAAGCTCTGTCTCAAAAAAAAAAAAAAAAAAATACCCTTATCATGCCTAGGAGAGTCCTAGGATTTTATAAAAGCTCTGTACCAGGAATACAGGAACAGGACAAAAGGCCAAATATTTATTTTTTATTATATCACCCTTTGAATTGGTTTTATTACACACCATGTGTTATAATCTGTAGCTTGTAAAACCCATGCTCCAGTGACGTTATTGAGAAAATGACTGCTCGGCACGGGGTGATATCCACAGGGATCTAGGAAAGAAAATTCCCCCAGTCCTGGGAACAGGTTCACGCCTTTCCTTTTTATTATCTTTTTTTTTTGAGACAGAGTCTCATTTTGTTGCCCCAGGTAGAGTGCTGTTGCATCACAGCTCACAGCAACCTCCAACTCCTGGGCTCAAGCGATTCTCTTGTCGCAGCCTCCCAAGTATCCGGCCATTTTTAGAGACAAGATCTCCCTCTGACTCAGACTGGTCTCAAACCTGTGAGCTCAGGCGATGCACCCACCTCGGCCTTGGGTTTACTTCTTAACAATAGGCTTCCTTTAAGTATAATATGAGTTCCAGATCATACTCTTTTCCTTCTACTGCTGCCAGGAAGCTCAGAGGCAAACTCACATCTAGCAAAGTATGTAGGATGTTGTAGCAGGCACTAGCCTTATTTCTAGTTAACTCTCTCTTCTCCTTTTTTTTGTTTTTTTGAGACAGAGTCTCACTCTGTCCCCCTGGGTAGAGTGCTGTGAAGTCATAGCTCACAACAACCTCAAACTCTGGGGCTCAAGCGATCCTCTTGCCTCAGCTTCCCGAGCAGCTGAGACTGCAGGCACCTGCCAGAACACTGGCTAATTTTTTCTATTTTTAGTAGAGACAGGGGTCTCACTCTTACTCCGGCTGGTCTTGAACTCCTGACCTCAAGCAATCCTCTTACCTCAGCTTCCCAGAGTACTAGGATTGTAAGTGTAAGCCACGTTGCCTGGCCCGTTTCCATTCTTGCTTTAATCTTACATGCTATACAAAGTATGTTAAGGTCCCTCAAATCTGTTTTGGAATGAGGAAAGATAAATAGTACTTCACGGGAGAGAAAAGTTTAATTTCTTGGTTTTTCTCCCAGAACATGACATAGTCCTTTCCACATGATGGGGACTCAATAAATTCCACTTCCTGGAGGAGTGGACTGTTTCTTGCCAGCAGAGTGGGACTAACCTAAAATATAACGATTGAGGCCCTAAGACCACCCTGTACCCCAATCCCGGCAGCATTCCCAAATAATGCCAACTCTTAATTCTTCCACATTTATATTTACTTGCCATGTCTCTTCCCTCCCTGACCTTAGTTTTTGATTTAGCATTTGCGACAAGTCAGTGAGCTGCCCCCTTTGGATGTGGATCTCTCTTATGTGGGTCACTCCGAAAAATGTTGGCAGCCAGGCGGGGTCTGGGGGTTGGTTTCTAGTGTTGGCCTTCAGATGCAACCACGATTCAAACATCCACCCCGGAGTTCCTTGAACTGTGTTTCTAGGACAGGTTAATGGTTTATCCCTCATTCGCTGGCGGGAGAGGATTTCTCACTTAAGGTACTCCAATTCAACACGGCCGGCGTGCGCGGCTATGTCTGGGTCCAGGCTGGGGTGACAGACAAAAATGGAACCCCATCCAGATCCCTGGTTGTCAGAACTGCTGCTCTGTACACAGGTTGCCTTTCTGGATGAAAATAAATGCATTCTGGCTCGGCGCCTGTGGCTCAACGGGATAAGACGCCAGCCACGTACACCTGAGCTGGCAGGTTCGAATCCAGCCCGGGCCCGCCAAACTACAATGACGGCTGCAACCAAAACATGGCCAGGTGTTGTGGCAGGTGCCTGTAGTCCCAGCTACTTGGGAGGCGGAGGCAGGAAACTCGCTTGAGCCCAGGAACTGGAGGTTGCTGTGAGCTGTGATGCTATAGCACTCTATCCAGGGTGACAGCTTGAGGCTCTGTCTCAAAAAAAAAAAAAAGAAAAAGAAAAAAGAAAATAAATGCATTCTATAGGCCTTTTCGAAGAGTGTGGCCTTTTTAGCTTTTGCTTGGGTGTACACCTCCTTGAGGTCCCTGTGTTCTGGCAACTGATGTTATCACCAAAGACAACATGACACTGACCAGGACAAAGCAGCAGGTTACATCAGCTCCTTTTTACCCAGAGGATTCCTGCCCATGTTCTCCTCCTGACCAAAAACTCCAAGGAGAGGCCTGCTCCCTCCGGTTTTTTTTTTGTTTTGTTTTGTTTTTTAGAGACAGAGTCTCACTTTGTCACCCTCGGTAGAGTGATGTGGCAGTCACAGCTCACAGCAACCTCTAGCTCTTGGGCTTAGGTGATTCTCTTGCCTCAGCCTCCCAAGTAGCTGGGACTATAGGCGTCCGGCACAACGCCCGGCTATTTATTTTGTTGTTGCAGTTTGGCCGGGGCTGAGCTTGAACCTGCCACCCTCGGTATATGGAGCCAGAGCTCTACTCACTGAGCCACAGGTGCCACCCTCCCTCAGATTTTTCACGAAAAGCGCGCATACGTGTACACACACACACACACAAACACACACACACGGTAAGTCAATAATAATGAGAAGGGGGGCTGGGCGCAGTAGCTCCGCCTGTAACCCTAGCACTCAGAGAGACTGAGACAGGTGGATCACCTGAGCTCAGGAATTTGAGACCAGCCTGAGCAAGATTGAGACCCCATCTTTACAAAAAACAGAAGAACTAGTTGGGCATGGCAGTGGGTACCTGTAGTCCCAGCTACTCATGAAGCTGAGGCAAGAAGATTGTTTGAGCCCAGGTGTTTGAGGTTGCTTCGAGCTATGATGACATCATGGAACTCACGCCAGATGACAGAGTGAGACTCTGTCTCAAAAAACAAAAAGGCTGGGTGGTGCCTCTGGCTCAGTGGGTAGAGCCAGCCCCATATACCAAGGGTGGTGGGTTCAAACCCAGCCCCAGCCAAACTGCAACAAAAAATAGCCGAGCGTCGTGGTGGGCGCCGGTAGTCCCAGCTACTCGGGAGGCTGAGACAAGAGAATCGCCTAAGCCCAAGAACTGGAGGTTGCTGTGAGCTGTGATGCCACAGCACTCTATTGAGGGCAACGAAGCACATGCTTATAGTTCCAGCTACTTGGGAGGCTGAGGCAAAAGGATTGCTCAAGCCCAAGAGTTTGCAGTTTCTATGAGCTATGATGACACCACAGTACTCTACCCAGTGGGGCAGAGTGAGACTCTGTCTCAGGAAAAAAAAAAAAGTACAAATTTTGCATTCTGTCTTCATTTTAGTGTGATTTTTTCATCCCAAATCTTTTAACAAAAGT
The DNA here is from genome assembly GCA_963574655.1 of Perodicticus potto. Classification (NCBI taxonomy): domain Eukaryota; kingdom Metazoa; phylum Chordata; class Mammalia; order Primates; family Lorisidae; genus Perodicticus; species Perodicticus potto. The sequence continues at coordinate 11,803 of CAUYRH010039436.1, forward strand.
GTCTCTCCAGGAATAGGCACCAGTTTGATCCAGTGGTTGCAGCAGCGTCACAGACCTTAGTGAAGCAGATCAGTGCATCTGATTCCAAATCCTGCTCTGCTGGGGATTCGGGGGCTGGAGTGAGGACGATCTCGTACCCATGTGTGGCTGCCTGGCTGAGGCCGCTGATCAGTCGGACTGGCAGCCCATCTCTCAGCAAAGGAAGACAAGCCTCGGCAGAGTTGGTGCTGGCCCCAAAGGCTATGGAGGGCTGGCACACCTCACTGCGCAGACACACGCCAGGCCCTGCAGAACCAATGCTGTGGGCAGTCGGCAACCCCAGGTCACGCCCAGCCTAGAATTTCATGACCTTTTGTCTTGTCCAGAGTTCACAAACAAAACTAGAAGCCTCTGGGACTTGCTTACTTGGCTCTCAGGGTATTATCTTTTCCCCCTTTACCTAGTAGCTAATTTTTAAAAATTCAACAATCAAAAGATTAAAAGGCTGGGCGTGGTGGCTCCCACCTGTAATCCTAGCACTCTGGGAGGCCAAGGTGGGTGAGCTGGCTGAGTTCAGGAGTTCCAGACCAGCGTGAGCAAGAGTGACACATGCCATCTCAAAAGAAAAAATTTTTGAAAAAGTTCTCCAAGTTCTCTCAGGGTTAATAAAAAGATCTGCCAATTCTAGCCCTGCCCTCCATGGGAGGGAATATGCTCAGCACTTTGCCACAGTCCTCACCATTCCCTGTTGCTCACAGCACTGAGCCCAGCCCCACACTCATTTCCAGGCCTACTTCAACCAGTAAGCCTCAGAGAGGCCACTTACGATCTAGTCCAACAACTACCACTATGACAGGGGACCCTGAAGGCCAGAGAGGTTAAGTGACTTGCCCTCATTCAGAGAACTACTTCGTTAAAACAAGCCAACTTGCTTTAAGATCATCTTGGTTTCAGAGAAACAAGATCACATTTCTACCCTAGGTTTTCCCAAGGGAGGGAAGGGAATTGTGAGAAAAGAAAGAATATTGCCTTTGCTCAGCCTAAAATACACATTTAAAATACCTGATACCAGGCTGGGCATGGTGGTTCATGCCTATAATCCTAGCACTCTGGTAGGCTGAGGTGGGTGGATTGCCTGAGCTCACAGGTTCAAGACCAGCCTGAGCCTAAAGCAAGACCCAGTCTCTAAAATTAGCCAGGCGTTGCGGTGGGCACCTGTAGTGCCAGCTATTTGGGAGGCTGAGGCAAGAGAATCGCTTAAGCCCAAGAATTTGAGGTTGCTGTGAGCGGTGACACAGCACTCTACCAAGGGTGGCAAAGTGGGATTCTGTCTCAAAAAAAAAAGCACTCTACCAAGGGTGGCAAAGTGGGATTCTGTCTCAAAAAAAAAAAAAAAAGTCTGATGCTTCCTAATGAAACTCCAAGAAGCTCATGAAATCTTGTCTGATATGAGTCAGGCAAGAGGAGAGGTGGCTGGGTGCCTTAGCTCACACCTGTAATCCCAGCACTCTGAGAAGCTCAGGTGGGAGGATCGCTTTGAGCCCAGGAGTTCAAGACCAACCTGAGCCAAGAGTGAGATGCCGTCTCTACTAAATTAGAAAAACTAGGCTCGGTGCCTGTAGCTCAGTGGCTAGGGCACCAGCCATATACACCAGAGCTGGCAGGTTTGAACCCCCCCCCCCCGTCGGGCGGCCCAACAGCGAATGGCCACGGCAGCCGCCAATAGCCGGGCGTTCTGGCGGGCACCTATAAGTCCCAGCTACTTGGGAGGTTTGAGCCTGAGTTTGAGGTCGCTGTGAGCTGTGACACCACGGCACTCTGCCGAGGGCAACAAAATGAGACTCTGTCTCAAAAAAAATTAAATAATTAAAAAAAATAGAAAAACTAGCTGGGCATTGTGGCAGGAGCCTGTAGTCCCAGCTACTTGGGACACTAAGGTAAGAGGATCTCCTGAACCCAGGCGTTTGAGATTGCTGTAAGCTATGATGCCACACACTCTACCCTGGGTAACAGAGTGAGAATCTGTCTCAAAAAAAAAGACAGAAAAAAGAAAAAGAAAAACTAGTCGGACATCGTTACGGCGAGTGCCTGCAGTCTCAAAAAAAAAAACAAAAAAGAGAGAAAGAAAAGAGGAGAGACACAAAGGCCACTTCTCCCTGACGGATGCAGGGGACCCTCACTTCCATCACTGCACTTGTGGGGACGTTTTCCTGAATCTCCCCCTGCCTCTCTTCCAACTGCCCGATCTCCGTTTGAGGACGGTGGTGGGAAACCCGGGAATCAGAAGACGGATAGCAGAAGGGCAGCAGGGCCTGATTTATGACTGAAACCACCTACTGCCTGCAGGGACAGTCACGTAATCGGTTGCCCAGGGACACCACAGGCCCGGAGCTGGGCTTGGCAAAACGCCCTGTTTGTTTTCGGGAAACCGTTGGTGCCGATTGAGTCAGATTAATAAATACCTACAGGGTTTCCTCTGACCACATTCTCTGGAGAGAGGCACTTTGTACCTTTAGGTCACTGTGAGAATCATTAACAACCCCACCCCACCCCTACCTGTGCAACACCTGCCAGTTTGACAATGAGCTTGAGCCGGCCTCCAGCCTCTGAGAGCATGTTCGCTGGTTAACAGAACGAGACAGACAAAACTGCCCTAGTTCCCGCCTGGATGCCCTGGTCAGAGGCCTCCCTCACCACGTTCGTGTCTCTGAGGCTGTGGGCCCCGCTAAGCCAACATCTACATTTTTGCTTCATCACGCCCTAGAAAACATCGCTTCCGGGCGTGATCTGATTTGTTTACTTGTGAATTAATAAGGTTCCGGCCCCACATACACAAGACAGGACACCAAGGTCTCGTCTGGACTGGGTGTAGCCTCATCCCCTGCACCCCAAACACAGCCTGACACTTAAGAGTTGTTCAACACTTAGGGAGGCTGAGGGGGGAGGATCGCTTGAGCCCAGGAGTTCCACGTTACAGTGAGCTATGATCACGCCATTGCACTCCAGCCTGTGAGACACAGCAAGACCTCATCTCAAAAAAGTTAAAAAAGAAAAACAAAAACCAGAGGTGCTCCCTGAAAAGGCACAACCGTGGTAGTCTACCTCTGGAAAGGCCACAGTACCAGGGCTGCCGCTTGGTCACAGAGCTGACCTGTCCACATGTCAACCAGAACCCACGGGTACAAACCACTGCCTTCCCAGCACACAGCAGAGGCCCCAAATTTAGGGGGCCTCTCCCAAACTGCAACAGCTGCGTGAGGTTTACTGTGCTGTAAGGAAGCTGACAACCCCCAGGTTCAAACTTGACTTGGGATGGGGACTTCGTCAGGCATTTTACAAGCTAGAACATTATAATACTGATAGTCTCCTCCAGTGACAACCTCCCTTGCATCCAGGTACAAAAGGAGCTGGAGACAAGGTTCCCAGACACTCAGGACCTTCTGCCATTCCAGGAGGGGACAAAGCCCACACAGCCCAGCACAGTAATTCCTGAGCGCAGGGCAGGTTCGGGCGATTGTTTATATTATTCTTCTGCCAGTATTTTACAATAAGAAATGAAGAAAGGCTAGGCAGAATGGCTCACATCGGTATCTCAGGACTTTGGGAGGCCAAGGCAGGAGGTTCAGGTGAGGCTGGAAGGTCAAAACAAGCTTGAGCAACACAGCCAGATCTGACTCTTCAAACAATATTAAATAAAAGAATTAGGGGCGGCGCCTGTGGCTCAGCGAGTAGGGCGCCAGTCCCATATACTGAGGGTTCAAGCCCGACCCCGGCCAAACTGCGAAAACAAAAATAGGCGGGCATTGTGGCGGGTGCCTGTAGTCCCAGCTACTCAGGAGGCTAAGGCAAGAGAATCACCTAAGCCCAGGAGTTGGAGGTTGATGTGAGCTGTGTGATGCCACGGCACTCTACTGAAGGCGATGAAGTGAGACTCTGTCTCTAAAAATAAATAAATAAATAAATAAATAAATAAATAAATTAGCAGGTGCACTGGCAGGCACCTATAAACCCAGCTACTTGGAAGAATGACCAAGGAAGATGGCTTGAGCCCAGGAGTTTGAGATTGCTGTGAGCTGTGATCATCCAGCTGTACTCCAGCATGGGTGACAGAGCAAGACCCTACCCCAAAGAAATAAATAAGTAAATAAATGTATTTCATGTGCTTGGTAAAAGTACACTCAAACAAAAAAGGAAATAAAATGAAAAGTAAGTGTTGCCTCGGTGTCTGTGGCTCAAGGCGCTAAGGTGCCAGCCAAGTACACCTGAGCTGGCGGGTTTGAATCCAGTCCGGGGCCCACCAAAACAATGACGGCTGCAACCAAAAAATAGCCAGGCATTGTGGTGGGTGCCTGCAGTCCCAGCTACTTGGGAGGCAGAGGCAAGAGAATCGCTTGAGCCCAGGAGTTGGAGGTTGCTGTGAGCTGTGATGCCACAGCACTCGAACCAGGGTGACAGCTTGAGGCTCTGTCTCAAAAAAAAAAAAAAAAGTAAGTGTCACTTCCAGGTCCCATTCTTGGTGATATCCCTTTGGTGCGTATACAAAAGCATATGAACAAATTCTCTCTTTTTCTTTTTTTTTCTTTGAGGCAGTCTCCACTGTGTTGCCCAGGCTAGAGTGCTGTAGCGTCAGCCTAGCTCACAGCAACCTCAAACTCTTGGGCTCAAGTGATTCTCCTGCCTCAGCCTCCTGTAGCTGGGACTACAAGTGCCTATGACATCCAGGTAATTTTTCTACTTTTAGTAGAGACAGACTCTCCCTCTTGCTGGTCTTGAACCCCTGAGGGTCTTGCCTTATCCTCCCGGGGCCACCCATGCCTGGCCTATACAAATCCTTTAAACATACACATGTATTCAAGCCATGCTGTTCTGCAATTTGTTTTTCCTCACTTAATATCTCAGAGATCTTTCCTAAGGAGCAAATACAGACCAATTCAGAAATGAACTGGCCCCCAAGATCATGATAGGAAATCCTCTTCCTGCTTTTCTGAGTGCTCTGGGGCGCGTGGTGGGCTGATCCCCACACTTCGTGAGTCTCGCACCTATACTCTGTTTTCCCCAACAACTTCCTCAGAAGTCTCTGGGCTCTCCAAGACCTCCACCCATGACCAATATCCTTGCAGACAAGCTGGGTGTGGTGGCTCACACCTGTAATCCCAGCACTCTGGGAGGCTGAGGCAGGTGGATTGCCTGATCTCAGGAATTCCAGACCACTTGACCAAGAGCAAGACCCCATTTCTACTAAAAATAGAAAATCTAGCCGGTCATCATGGTGGGCACCTACACTCCCAGCTACTTGAGAGGCTGAGGCAAGAGGACTGCTTGAACCCAGGAGTTTGAGGTTGCTGTGAGCTATGAAGCCACAGCACTTTCTCAGGGGCACAGAGTAAGACTCGGTCTCAAAAAAAAAATACTTGCAGGCATATTGGCACCCCCACCCTCCACCCATGTGATCCCTGAAAGCCCCAGGAAGCTCCAAGGACTTTGTAATTTGGAGTAGGCAGACCCGGCCCCTTCCTGCAAGCACTCTACAGTTCCTCCTGAGGCCCCAGGAGGCACCTGTTTCACTCACCTGAGCAGCAGGCGTGGTGCCCACCTAGAGCAGCCACTGCAAAAGGCAGCCTGGGGCTGACAAGAGTTACCCCTAGAATTCTGAAGAAAGAAGAAACTCTACACTTTTTGTAAACAAAAGGAAGCGGGCACGTTGTGCTTTCTTTCTTTTTTTTTTTTTTTGAGACAAAGTCTCACTTTGTCGCCCTCAGTAGGGTGCCGTGGTGTCACAGCTCACAGCAACCTCCAACTCCTGGGCTTAGGTAATTCTCTTGCCTCAGCCTCCCAAGTAGCTGGGACTATAGGCGCCCGCCACAACGCCCAGCTATTTTTTGTCGTTGTTGTGGCAGTTTGGCAGGGGCCTGGTTCTAACCCGCCACAGGTATATGGGGCCAGTGCCCTACCCACTGAGCCACAGGCGCCGCCCACATTATGCTTTCTTGCATCACAGGGTGTGGAGAAGGTGTCTAGCAGCCTAGACACAGGTAAGGGTTCACCAAGTTCTGAGCTTGATAAGTGACTATTTTATCACCATAGCAAAATCCTGACTGCCCGAGAGCATGGGGCTGTACTAGCCCCTCTCATTAGAGAGTTGGACACTGAGGCCGGGTGTGGTGCCTCACGCCTGTAATCCCAGCACTCTGGGAGCCCAAGACAGGTGGATTGCCTGAACTCAGGAGCTCAAGATCAGCCTGAGCAAAGGGGAGACCTGTCTCTACTAAAAATAGAAAAACTAGCTGGGCGTTGTGGTGGGCACCTGTGGTCCCAGCACTCTACCGAGGGTGGCAAAATAAGAAAAGAAAGGAAAAGAAGAAAGAAAAGGTGGACATTAGCAGTAAAAATGCCCCTATTCTGGGCAGTGCTTGTGGATCAAAGGAGTAGGACGCCGGCCTCATATGCCAGAGGTGGCGGGTTCAAACCAAGCCCTGGCCAAAAACTGCACACACAAAAAAATATGCCCCTATTCTGTTCCTTCGTCTTCCTTATTTTTTTTTTTTTTTTTTTTTGAGATAGAGCCTCAAGCTGTCATCCTGGATAGAGTGCTGTGGCATCACAGCTCACAGCAACCTCTAATTCCTGGGCTCAAGCAAGTCTCCCTCCTCCGCCTCCCAAGTAGCTGGGACTACAGGCGCCCGCCACAATGCCCGGCCATTTTTTGGTTGCAGCCGTCATTGTTTGGCGGGCCCGGGTTGGATTCGAACCCGCCAGCTCAGGTGTACGTGGCTGGCTCCTTAGCCCGTTGAGCCACCGGAGCCGAGCCAGAACCCATGCTTTCTAACTCCCAGCTTGGATTGCCAGCCGTCTTGAGAATACCTGAGTGGTTCACTATTGCAGGGGCACTACCCACGGCCCAGCTAGGTACACGGTATCTCGTGCAGGCACTTCTAAGACTACCTCCCAGCCGACTGCAATATGGGGAAAACCTCATGTGGAAAAGGCTTAGCGGCCAACGAGCGCCGTTGGGAAGGTGGGCCAGGACCTACCTACACCTTGCTCCACACACCCCCCCACAATGGTGCAGTCCGAGGCTCCTGTGCTGTGACTGGTTGGCCTCTCCAGCGAGCGTCGCGATTGGTCCCGTTGCGGCCGTTGAGATTTGAACTCTGTATTTTTGCCTTCGCCCGCGCGGCGCCTGGCTCAGAGGCGGGACTTTGCCTCTGCCTGCCGGGGATTGGTCGGTTTCTCCATCAACTTGAAAACTGCCTCGCTGATTGGTGCGTATTGTGCACTCGTGTTTTTCCCTTCCATTTCTGCCCGACTCCCAGAAACTGAGCAGCGGCTGGTGAGGTCCCCAGGTAAGATGTGATGTTAATAAGGAAGAGGTCGCGAGAGGCTGCGCAAATGGGGTAGAGGGCAGTATACCTCAGTATTAGGCAATATGCAAGAGGCAGGGAGGTCTAGTAGTTATCTGTGGGCCACGATGTTGTACGAACGTTAATTTTGACAGATCCGCAACGGAACATGTTAAGCAAATCGCTTAACTCTTTTTTGCTTTTTAGCTTTAACTCTTTTTACTTCATCTGTACATTAGGTTGTAGTATAATGTGCTCCACAGGTTTGAGATTAGGAGATTTAGATAGTATATGATGTTTTCGAAAAGCTTAATGGAAACTGCCACCAAACAAATAATCAGTGTTAATGCTCTTCCCTCCCTGCCTGGTGCAGAAAACCCAGTAGCCCTTTCTGGGGCACTGTTCTGGCTCAGGCGAGACCAGACCATGAAGGTGATTTGCACGCAAAAATGGACGCAATAATGCTAACTTTATACTTCATTATGCCCGTTTACAGCTCTTTAAACGCCTTCATATCTCTTGTTCATTTGATCGTCAGAGCAACTTTATGAAGTGATCAGAGATTAGTAACCCTGTTTTGTTGTTGTTGTTGTTTTGAGACAGAGTCTCACTATGTCGCCCTGGGTAGAGTGCTGTGGTGTCATAGCTCACAGCAACCCCAAACTCTTGGGCTTAAGCGATTCCCTTGCCTCAGCCTCCCAAGTAGCTGGGACTACAGGTGCCTGCCACAACAACCCGCCTATTTTTCTGTTGCATTTGTCATTGTTGCTTAGCTGGCCTGGACCAGGTGCCAACCCACTAGATTCGGTGTATGTGGCTGGCGCAGTAACCACTGTGCTATGGGCGCTGAGCTTAGTAACCCAGCTAAGCTGTTTTATTTATAAGGCCCAGGGAGTTAAGTGACATGACCAAGTGGCAGAGTCACTACTAGAATTGGATTCTAGTCCAGGCTTGATCTCAAATCCTCTAGGATAATGTTAACCACTTGCTGTAAGACAAAATCGTTATGTATTAAAAGTAAGAAAAATAATAATACTGATAAAAAGACAGGTCTTGGATATATAAACCCTGACCTTTTTACTGTTTGGTTTCCAGCCCTCTGAGCCACTGGAAGAAGTATGTCTCCTCAACTTTATGAGTTCCATCTGCCCTTATCCCCAGAGGAGTTGCTGAAAAGTGGAGGGGTGAATCAGTATGTTGTGCAAGAGGTACTGTCCATCAGACATCTTCCTGCACAACTTAGAGGTAAGATTCCATTGGTGCCACTGTACTTAGCACTTCCAAACAACCTTACTACTTTGTCATTTCAGTTCCATTATACCATGAAGCTTTTTTTTTTTTTTTTGGTAGAGACAGAGTCTCACTTTATCGCCCTCAGAAGAGTGCTGTGGCGTCACACAGCTCACAGTAACCTCCAACTCCTGGGCTTAGGCGATTCTCTTGCCTCAGCCTCCCAAGTAGCTGGGACTATAGGTGCCCGCCACAACACCCGGCTATTTTTTTGTTGCAGTTTGGCCAGGGCTGGGTTTGAACCCGCCACCCTCGGTATATGGGGCCGGTGCCCTGCCCACTGAGCCACAGGGGCCACCCACCATGAAGCTTTCTGAGGGCAAAAGTTGTCTCTTTTTTTCTTTGTATTACATGGGTTGTATGACACAAAGAGTATACTCGTTAACTGCCTTGCCTGGATTCAATAAACAGTCTTAATGTACATGGTTACTCTTTGGGGAAATATTATTTTAGATCTTTTTTTTGAGACAGAGCCTCAAGCTGTCACCCTGCATAGAGTGCTGTGACATCACAGCTCACAGCAACCTCCAATTCCTGGGCTCAAGCGAGTCTCTTGCCTCCGCCTCCCAAGTAGCTGGGACTACAGGCTCCTGACCATTTTTTTGGTTGCAGCCGTCATTGTTGTTTGGCGGGCCCAGGCTGGATTCGAACCTGCCAGCTCAGGTGTACATGGCTGGCGCCTTAGCCCGTTGAGCCACAGGCGCCGAGCCTTTTTTTTTTTTTTTTTTTGAGACAGAGCCTCAAGCTGTCACCCTGGATAGAGTGCTCTGGCTTCACAGCTCACAGCAACCTCCAATTCCTGGGCTCAAGCGAGTCTCCTGCCTCCGCCTCCCAAGCAGCTGGGACTACAGGCGCCCGCCACAACGCCCGACCATTTTTTGGCTGCAGCCAACGTTGTTTGGCGGGCCTGGGTTGGATTTGAACCCACCAGCTCAGGTGTACGTGGCTGGCGTCTTAGCCGCTTGAGCCACAGGCGCCAAGCCTATTTTAGATCTTTAGAGCTTTATCCTTTTCTCAGAATAAAGTCCCAGAGGGTTTAAGAGTTATAGGAGAAGGCCAGGTGTGGTAACTCTCTCCTGTAATCCCACCACCTTGGGGAGCTGAGATGAGAGAATCCCTTGAAACTAGGAGTTCAAGACCAGCTGGGTAGTGAGACTCTCTCTTTGCAAAAATAATAAAAATTATCTGAGTGTGATGGTGCATGCCTGTAATCTCAGCAACTTGGAAAGCTGAAGTGGGAGGATTGCTTGAGCCTAGGAGTGTGATGATTACAGTGAATTATGATCATGTTGTTTTCTCCAGCCTAGGTGACAGAGCCTCTGGGATTTAACCTGATCTATTTAGGTAACACTTTTTTAGAGTCTAGACAATCTTGTTTTCAAAATACACAGTAATGGGAAAAAACATGTGTACCACTCCAACATTGTCACAATGTATGTACAGTGCAGTTACCTACTGAAACTTATAAATGACCAAAGACTACTTTTGCATTACAAAAAAAACCCCACATACTTGTTGGAAGTAGTCTAGTATCAGTTAGGTTGCTTGGGAGAGGTACGTAGAATAAAGATTCTGGAGCCAGGCTGCCTGGATTTGAATCCTGGCTTCACCACTCTGATGTTGGACTACTTAACTTAATTCTCTCTGTGCCATGATTTCCTTATCTATAAAACAGGGATGATAATAATGGACTTCATTTATTGTCTACTATAAGAAGAAGGGTTGGTTAATACACCAGCTTGATAGTATGACCCCAGTTTGTCTCTTGTACTGTTTCCTATACCCACATATTTATAATAAAGTTTAATTTACAAATTAAGTACAATAAGAAATTAACAATCATAACTAATAATAAAATAGAATATGACAATTATAACAATATTTCAGCATCACTACTCTTGCCCTGTGGAGCCATTATTAAGTAAGATAAGGGTTATTTGAACACAGACCCGGAGACAGTAGTTTTTTTTTTTTTTTTCTTGAGACAGAGTCTCACTATGTCACCGTCAGCAGAGTGCTTTTGCGTCACAGCTCATAGCAACCTCAAACTCTTGGGCTTAAGTGATTCTCTTGCCTCAGCCTCCCAAGTAGCTGGGACCACTGGCACCTGCCTCAACGTCCAGCTATTTTTTTGGTTGCAGTTGTTGCTGCTTGGCAGGCCCTGGCTAGATTCAAACCTGCCAGCTCCAGTGCATGTGGCTGGTGCCCTAGCCACTGAGCTACAGGCGCCAAGCCTGTGACAGTAGATCTGATAACGAAGACAGCTACTAAGTGATTAACTGGCAAGTAGGGTAACATATACAGCATGGACATGTTGGACAAACACATAATATACATCCTAGGTAGGAAGGAGCAGCACGGTACAAAATGTCATCATGCTACTCAGAGTGGCACACAACTTAAAACTTATGAATTGCTTATATCTGGAATATTTTGTTTAATGTTTTGGACCATGGCTGACCAGAGATAACTGAAACCATGGCAAGTGAAACCATAAGGGCAGGGAAATACTATATGTCAGATGGTTATAACAGTCAAAGAGAAAAATAAAGCAAAGGAATGAAGGTAGGGTATGCCAAACTAGAGACTGCCAATTTACACTGGATGATCTGAGAAGGCTTGCTGATAAGTCACATTTGAGTAGCTACCTCAACAAAGTAATGAAGTAAACTATGCAGAATCTCAGAATGGCATTCTAAGCAGACAGAAAAGCCAAGCCAAAGGCCTTGAGATAGGCGAATGTCAATGTGTTTGGAGTGGAGTAAGCTTAGAAAAAGTCAGGTGGGAAGTGGCACAATTTATTCTAGAGTCTCGCTCTTCAAAACGAATTAGCAGCATTAGTATCATCTGAAAACATATTAAAAATGCAGGATGTTGGGGCAGCGCCTGTGGCTCAAAGGAGTAGGTCGCCAGCCCCGTATGCTGGAGGTGGCGGGTTCAAACCCAGCCCTGGTCAAAAACTGCAAAAAAAAAAAAAAAAGAAAGAAAACGCCGGATGTCTAATCCTAGCACTCTGGGAGGGTGAGGCAGGAGGATCCCTTGAGCTCAGGAGTTCAAGACCAACCTGAGCAAGAACAAGACCTGTCTCAACTAAAAAAATAGAAAAATTAGCTAGATGTCATGGCAAACACATATAGTCCCAGCTACTTAGCAGGGTGAAGCAGTAGGATCACTTGAACCCAGGAGTTTGCGTAAGCTAGGTTGATGCCACAGTACTCTAGACTGGACAACAGTGAGACTTAATTTCAAAGAAAAAAAAGCAAGACCCTCGTCTCTAAAAAAGAAATATATAGCTCTGTGTTGTGGTGGGTGCCTGCAGTCCAACTACTCAGGGTGAGTAAGAGGATTACTTGAGCCCAAGAGTTTAAGGTTGCTATGAGCTATGTATAATGCCATGGCACTCTACCAAGGATGATAAAGTGAGACTCTGTCTCCAAAAAATAATAATAATTAATAGCCTACTTTTGACCAGAAGTCTTACTGATAACATAAACAGTGGGTTAATACATATTTTGTATGTAATGTGTATTATTTACTGTATTCTTAGAATAAAGTAACCCAGAAAAAAAGACTTAGAAAATCATCAGGAAGAGAAAATAGTTATAGTACTGTACTATATTTATCAATACTGTAAGTTGATAACATTGTTTATAAGATGAATCATCTGTCTGAAATGGTGGAATGGTGGCAGCTACAGCTGCAGACCTCAGTCTTCAGTACATACCAACTAGTTCACCTTTTTCTTATAATGTCATAATGTTTTTCTGCTTCGTAGGATCATTTCCAGCATTGCTAGTGGCACTTCATGTGGGTCCCATGGTGTTATTCAATGCTTATGATATCGTACTAAAAACACAATGAAAAATATGGAGAACTGTTACAGATCACTTTTTGTATTGCAATGTGCAATTTACTGGAGAGATGAACTGCTTACGTGGTGATGATGAACATCACAGAGGGTTTTAAGCAGAAACTTACAACACTTACACACACCACAGTAGCAACGGTGGCTATGAAATTATTACAGTAGTATAGTATATACTAAAGTTAATTTTATACAGTTAGGATTTTTAAAATTTTTTTAGAGACAGATTTTTGCTCTGTCATCCAAGCTAGAGTGCAGTAGCTTCAGACTCCTGGGCTCAAGTAATTCTTCTGCCTCAGTTTCCCAAGTAGCTAGGATTATAGGTGTGTGCCACCATGGTTAATTTTTCTTATTATTTTTTTTAAGAGATAAGATCTTGCTATGTTGCCTAGGCTGGTATTGAACTCCAGAATCAAGTAACCCTCTTGTCTCACCTTCCTGAATTTCTGTAGGGGTGAACCATAGTGCCTAGCTTGCAGTTACGATTTAATACTGTATCTTTATTTTTCTTTACGTTTCTCTTGGAATACAAATGGCATCACGAACAATCTGTGGTTGTATGCATAAGTTCTGATGAATTTTATCTTTTCATAATAGATTTCTATATATTTTACGGTAAATGATTAAATAAACTAGTATCTATATATATTTTATGCATTCATGACATAACCTTTCCTTAATTTGTTTGGTATTTCTAAGCTATGTACTTCATCCACAAATTTTTCAGAAATCTCCAAAAATTTTTCTAATAATAGTTACTGAAAAAAATCTGCATATAGGCTCAGCCCCCGTGGCTTAGCAGCTACATACACCAGGGCTGTAGGTTCGAACCCAGCTTGGGTCTGCTAAACAACAATGACAACTACAACAACAGCAACAAAATAGCTGGGCATTGTGGCGGGTGCCTGTAGTCCCAGCTACTTGGGAGGCTGAGGCCAAGAGAATCACTTAAGCCCAAGAGTTTGAGGTTGCTGTGAGCTGTGATGTGATGGCACTCTGCTGAAGGCGATACAGTGAGACTCTGTCTCAAAAAAAAAAAAAAGAAAGAAAAAAAACTCCACTGTTGTTGTGATTTCAAAATAAAAAGTTAAAAAGATCCTATGTTTGTGTTCACTGCTAACTACTGTATGGTAGATAAGTCACATAACCAGTATAAGACATAAAATAAGCTGTCTGGTTTATCTAACTCACAGGTGTAAAGCTCAGGTGAGGTTTTAACTGTAAAACAAATGTAAGATATCATTAACATTATCATTATAGAGTACATTTTTTCATCTTTTTAGCATTTCAGAATGCCTTCCGAGCTCAGGGACCCCTGGCTATGCTGGAGCACTTTGATACTATCTACAGCATTTTACAGTAAGTGAAATAACCAGCTTGTACTTTACAAAGAACTTGTGGCTATTCATCCCAACTTTGCAAGTTAGACCTGAAATTCCAAATTTTAGGCTCAGTAATAAATGCTTCTGGGTGCTGATACCTCTACTGATTAGCATTTACCCAACTTGCCACCATATTTATTCAGTTGAACAATTTCACCTATATTTTTATGCATTAAATTCTTCAGATTAGATATGATCTGTTAGAATGGGGTCTGCAATCTCCTTCCTGTCTCATCCCCACACTTTTTTTCCCTCATAGTCACTTTCGAAGTATAGATCCTAGCCTCAAAGAAGATACTTTGGAATTCCTGATAAAAGGTATTTATGGGTCAAGGGGGCAGGGGGTGGAAGGTGTTTGTTGTTGTTTCTTGTTTACTGTCTCCTGTATTTTGTATTTTACTGTCTCCTGTATCATGCCACATGATGATATCAAGGCTGTTGTGATTCAGTTGGTTTGGCTAAGCCCAGGGATCTTTGACCTATTAAGGTCTGTAATCTTGGTGGGCAATACAGAGTTATGTATGTTCACTGTAAGGGCAGACCAACAAGAACTTTTTCCTACTTCTGAGCACCTCTTTTTAATAGGGGTGTTCTTCCAGTTGCCAGGAAGAAACAGTGGTAACTGGAGTCAAAGAGTAGGAACAGGGCATGTTCAAGGTATGGTCAAGGGTTCCCAAGGACTTAGCTTGTGTTATGGCCACTGAGAGATGAAACACAGATCTTTGGTAATCTGATGGCTGCAAGAGCTGGGTGTTTTGAATTTGGGGTATATGAAGAAAGTGAATGACACTGACTCCCAGATTCTGTCGCTCCTAGTGGTATCCCGCCACTCCCAGGAACTTCCAGCCATCCTAGATGACACAACCTTGAGTTTATCAGATAGGAATGCCCATCTAAATGCCCTCAAAATGAACTGTTATGCTCTGATACGCCTCTTGGAATCCTTTGAGACCATGACTAGCCAGACAAGCCTCACAGACCTGGACCTTGGTGGGAAGGTAAGTTGAAATTTCTGGCTCACTTTATATGGGGTTCAGGGGGATAGGGAGTTAATGGGGAAGAGGAAATCCAATACCTCTGAGAATCCTTTCTGTTTTCATTTAGGGTTTAGGAGGAAGTATTCAAAAATATCACAGTATTTCTTTCCCTTACAAGTACCATTTTGGATCTTGTAGTTCTTCTCCTATATTACCTTCTACCTTGTCTTGATACTGGGTAGTCTGCACACTTAGGCTGGCAGAGCTTGACTCTCTGATTCCTTACTTTTTCCTAAAGAGATACATGGGATACATTTTTTTAGGGTAAGAAAGCCCGGACCAAGGCAGCCCATGGCTCTGACTGGGAGGAAGAGAGACAGCCAATTCTTCAGCTTCTAACACAGCTACTCCAGTTGGACATTCGCCACCTATGGAACCACTCAGTAATTGAAGAGGAATTTGTCAGGTAGGTGGTTAAGATGGCTGCAAATAATACTGACTGAGAAATAAGGGCTCTATTGTTAGATATGCCTTTTAAATGCTTCATTTCATGCCTCAGTCTTATCTGTAATACATAAAATATAATCATAACCTGGAGTTGTTAGGAATTAGATAATTGAATGTTATAAATTGTGACTTTCTCATTAATTATTCATGAAACAGTATTTATTCAGAATCTTGTAGGTGTATAACTGGCATCATCATAGGTACTGGAAACAAGTTTCTACCCTCTTGCAGTTTGTGTTATAGAGTAGAAGGTAATTTAAAAACAAGTAAAATAGGCTGGGCATGGTGGCTCACACCTGAGGCCAAGGTAGGTGGATTGCCTGAGCTTGCAGTTTGGAGACCAGCCTGAGCCAGAACAAGACCTCGTCTCTAAAAATATATATCTGGGCGTTGTAGTGGGTGCCTGTAGTCCCAGCTACTTGGGAGGCTGAGGCAAGAGAATCGCCTAAGCCCAAGAGTTTGAGGTTGCCGTGAGTTGTGATGCCACATCACTCTACCGAGGGTGACAAAGTAAGACTCTGTCTCAAAAAAGAAAAGTAAAATGTGGGGCGGTGCCTGTGGCTCATCGAGTAGGGCATTGGCCCCATATACTGAAGGTGGCAGGTTCAAACCCGGCCTCAGCCAACTGCAAAACCGAAAAATAGCTGGGCATTGTGGTGGACACCTGTAGTCCCAGCTACTTGGGAGGCTGAGGCAAGAGAATCGCGTAAGCCCAGGAGTTGGAGGTTGCTGTGAGCTGTGTGACGCCACGGCACTCTACCGAGGGCGATAGAGTGAGACTCTGTCTCTACAAAAAGAAAAAAAAAAGTAAAATATGTAATATGTTTTATGGTTATGGAATAAAATAGAGAAGAGGGATGGGAAGCTTGATGGGAAAGGGTTGTGATTTTAAATCAGCTGTTCTAGTGTGACCTCTTTGAGATTTACACAAAAGACCCAAAGGACGTGAATGAGAGCTATGAGAATAGCTGGAGGAATAGTAAGGGCAAAGAAAAGGAATGGCATGTGCAAAGACCACAAGGAGGAAATGTGTCTAGCATGTACAAGCGAGGCCAGAGAGATGGGAATCAAGAGAGTGTGAGAGGGGTAGGTTGTCAGGTCAAGGTAGTAGTAGAAGCCAAATAGGAGATACAGGTAGGCACCATCATGGCGACTTTGACATTTTCTTAGAGTGAAATGGGTCCAGTGGGAGATTCCAAGCTGGGCCGTGAGGTGATCTGACTTGTACTTTAACAGGGTCATCTGGGTGTTGTACTGAAATAGACTATGGAGGGAACAGGGGAAGCAAGAAACCAGAAAAGAAGCTGTTCTAAAAACTCAGTAAGAGATTATGGCTATTTAGACTGAGGAGTGACAGTGAAGGTGGAAAGAATTGGTTGGCTTCTATACTTTTTTCTTAAGATAGAGCTTTAGGATTTGCTAACAAATTAGGAGTGAGGTGTGAGAAAGAGTACAGTCAAGGAGGACTGAGGGTTTTGGTGTGAGCATTTGGAAGGCTGGAGTTGTGGTAACTGAGATATGGAGGCCATGAGTACATTTTGAGGGGGGACATGAGAAATTTTGTTTTGGACATATAAAGTTTAAGGTGCTTATTAGACATCCAAGTAAAGTTGTCAGATTCAGCTGTTGAATTTACAGATCTGGAGTTCAGGAGAGCAATCAGGGCTAGAGATACACATTCGGAAATATATGGTACTCAAGGCCATGAGACTGAAATTACAAAATCAGCAAGTGTAACAAGAAGAGAGGTCGGCGCCTGTGGCTCAGCCAGTAGGGCGCCGGCCCCATATACCAAAGGTGGCGGGTTCAAACCCAGCCTCAGCTGAACTACCAAACAAACAAACAAAAAAATAGCCGGGCGTTGCGGCCGGCGCCTGTAGTCCCAGCTACTCGAGAGGCGGAGGCAAGAGAATCGCCTAAGCCCAGGAGTTGGAGGTTGCTGTGAGCTGTGTGACGCCATGGCACTCTACCAAGGGCGATAAAGTGAGATTCTATCTCTACAAATAAAAAAAAAGAAGAAGAGAGCAGAAATCTAAGGCCTGGTATCCTAGGACACTCTGGCATCATGAGGGCAAGGAAATGATGAGCAATCAGCCAAAGAAATTTAAAAGAGAGTGTGGTATCCTGGAAGCCAAATGAAGCCTGTTTTCAAGGAGAATATGAATGATCAACCATATCAAATGTAACTGAAAGGTCAATTAAGATAAGGATTGAATCAGGTATTGTACACTATTTATGCAATGAGAAGTCATTGGTGACTTTGTCCTATCTTTTATCATATTCATGTTCTTTGTCAGCACGATAACTGGTTGAAAGTAATCTAGAAGGAATGAGTACCTATTTGGGATCAGCAAAGCAAGTTGGTATAGAATAGAATGAAGAAAACTAGAAGACCCTGACTTTGGGGTAGTAGGGATAGAATGAAAGAGGCAGGGCCCTCATATTATTGAATCCAGAGAGCTGATTTCATCATCTTAAATTCTTTCATTCTCAGTTTGGTAACTGGCTGTTGCTACCGCCTTCTGGAGAATCCCACTATTAGTCACCAGAAGAACCGCCCTATCCGGGAAGCCATAACACACCTACTTGGTGTGGCCTTGACGCGTTATAACCATATGCTCAGTAAGTTATTCCTCCACTCTGCCCCCCCTTTTCATTTTGCCCATAATTTCTCACGTTTAACACGTCCGCAGGTGCCACTGTGAAGATCATCCAGATGCTGCAGCACTTTGAACACCTGGCACCTGTACTGGCGGCAGCTGTGAGTCTGTGGGCAACTGATTATGGAATGAAGAGCATAGTGGGAGAGATTGTAAGGTGACTTTTCCTTCTCAAAGATTGTAATTCTTGTTTTCCTCAAGGAAGGGATAAAGAAAAATTACAAATGTATATAATCTCTGTGTAATAGTAGATCCCTTGAGATAATTAGATACCTTCCCTTCCCTTACTGGGAATTGAATAATTGAGCTATCTGCTATGATTGTGTTTTCTTCCGTGCCTAGAGAGATTGGACAGAAGTGTCCCCAGGAGCTGAGTCGGGACCCTTCTGGGGCAAAAGGCTTTGCAGCTTTCTTGACAGAACTAGCAGAACGTGTCCCAACTATCCTGATGTCCAGTATGTGCATTTTGCTAGATCATCTGGATGGAGAGGTATGGTCTGCAGTGGATCTCTGAGGTTCTTCTGGGAGTTTTAAGTCCATTGTTGAAAGGCTGTTTCTTTTCTTGGCCGGGGCTGGGTTTGAACCCACCACCTCCAGCATATGGGGCCGGTGCCCTACTCCTTTGAGCCACAGGCGCTGCCCCTAAAAGGCTGTTTCTTAACAAGATAAGAAAGTAGCTTTCACATGAAGACTTATTGTCTAGCTTTACATTGTACCAGTACTTTCCTGTAGAGAAGTATATCAAATTTATTGAATAAGGAGCCCTTTATTAGTCTCATTTCAATATCACATTGGTTTTATCCAGTTCTGGTAGGAGAGATGACAGTTCCACAACTTAAGTCTAATAAGAGTGACTTGGCTTTGAATCTGAGTCCCACCTATTCTTCAGGATGAAGCCTCTTCCTACTGTCTGATATGCCTTGCTTTCTGCAAAGAGCTTTCTCAAATCAATCCGTGTCATCTCTCTCAAATCCTTCTCATCTCTGAACGCCAACCTGGATGCTTCTCAAACTGATAAACATGTTGAGGTGAATGCCGAGGTTAAAGGTAGTTCACTTCTTGGCTCAGCGCCTGTGGCTCAAGCAGCTAAGGCGCCAGCCACATACACCTGAGTTGGCGGGTTCAAATCCAGCCCGGGGCCTACCAAACAACAATGACAGCTGCAACTGAAAAATAGCTGGGCGTTGTGGCGGGCGCCTGTAGTCCCAGCTACTTGGGAGGTGAAGGCAGGAGACTCACTTGATCCCAGGAGTTAGAGGTTGCTGTGAGCTGTGATGCCACAGCACTCTACCCAGGGAGACAGCTTGAGACTCTGTCTCAAAAAAAAAAAAAAAGATAGTCACGTCTTCATCTACTTTAACTTCTTGTGAAAGGCCCTATTCATTGGTTCTTGGCCTGGCAAAAATCTGAAGCCCTGTTCTCCACCACATATCTAATGTACTTGCTTAGTATCCTGCTGTTGATTTTTGCTTTTCTGTGTCTCATTTTTTGTCAAAATGTGGGAGGGAGAGTGAGAGGAAAGGGGGATGTTTATTAGTAAGGATCAAAGGCTTTGATACCTCAGATGAGGGGTAGTAATAAATGCTTTTCAAGTTTGTGTTGGTGGATAGACATGATTTGATATTTATTTATTTATTTTTTGTTGTTAGTTGCATAATTTATTTTTTTATTAAATCATAAACACATAGATCATGTATACATTAATGCATTTATGGGGTACAATGTGCTAATTTCATATAGGATTAGGAGCATCTACATTACACTGGTTAATATATACCTCATCTTATTTACTTAATTATTGTGTTAAGATATTTTTACTCTATACTTAATAGATCTGACATGTACCCTTGCATTATGCACCATAAGTGTGATCGATCCCACTATTCACCCTCCCTCAATCTGACCTCCTCCCTCCCTCTTCTCCTTCCTTCATCCTGGGCCATAGTTGTGATCTGTTCTTCATATGAAAATGTGAGTGATTATAAATTGGTTTCATAATAGTATTGAGTACATTGGATATTTTTTCTTCCATTCTTGAGATACTTTACTAAGTAGGATAGTAAAATAGGTAAAGTTTCCATCCTTTTTTAAGGCTGCATAATATTCCATGGTATACATGTGCCACAATTTATTAATCCATTCATGGGTCGATGGGCACTTGGGCTTCTTCCATGACTTGGCTATTATGAATTGAGCTGCAATGAACAATGTGGTGCAAATATCTTTGTTATAAAGTGATTTTTGGTCTTTTGGATATACACCTAGTAGAAGGAATTGCAGGATCAAACGGCAGGTCTTCTTTTAGATCCCTGCATGTTCTCCAAACTTCTTTCTAAAAGGGACATATTAGCTTGTACTCTCACCAGCAGTGCAAATGATTTGATATTTAATTACCATCATGCTACCTGGGTTAACCCTATGAGGAAAAATTATTTTGGCTCCTTGTTTTTTTATCTCAGCATTCTCCTCTGAACAAGTAAGTGCCCTCTGGAATTCAGCTTTTCCTGTGACCCTGGGGGTAAATAATCAGAAAAGGCATAGCTAAGCAAGCAGAAGCAAGCTTAACCTTGACTGAAGGCTTTGTACCCTCTTTATGTGTAGATGGGCACAAAGTTAAGGGAGAAGAGTTAGGACTGGAGTTCATAGGTGGTACTAACTTTATTTCTTTCTCTTAGAATTACATGATGCGCAATGCTGTGCTAGCAGCCATGGCAGAGATGGTGCTGCAGGTTCTGAATGGTGATCAACTGGAGGAAGCAGCCCGAGACACAAGAGACCAGTTCCTGGATACCTTACAAGCCCATGGCCATGATGTCAACTCCTTTGTGCGAAGCCGTGTTTTGCAGCTCTTCACCCGAATTGTCCAGCAGAAGGTAAGCAGCCTTCTGTGTACCCGATCTGTAGAGGCCAAGGGAAAGAGAGAACCAGTGTTGAAAATAAAGTCTTCCTGTACCAAGGATGAGGATGCCTACTCCATTGAAAGACTATAATGTATCTTACCAACCACAAGGAGTACTACTTACCTATCTTATATCCCATAAAAAAGTTTTAGGATTTAGAGTTCTATTTAGTGTGTACTTCAATCAGGATCATCTTGAACAACATGGATAACGTGGGATGTGAGTTGATCTTTCTCTTCCTGCCCCACACAGGCTCTCCCCCTGACACGTTTCCAGGCAGTGGTGGCTTTAGCAGTGGGACGCCTGGCAGACAAGTCAGTGTTAGTATGTAAAAATGCCATCCAGCTGCTGGCCAGTTTTCTAGCTAATAATCCTTTTTCCTGCAAGGTAAGTAGACGTGGTCCATCCAAAAGAAAAGGAATTAAGTGGAAATAGGGATGAAATTATGTCACTTAGTGACTCTGCTATTCGTTTTACCTTGGTAGCTTAGTGATACTGACCTTGCTGGACCACTGCAGAAGGAGACCCAGAAACTACAAGAGATGTGGGCACACAGGAGGCGAACTGCAGCTGCACGTGAGTAGCGTGCTGCCTAGGAGTCCTTACCCCAGCTAGCCTTCCCTATAGTCAGAAACTTCAATGAAAGAGACTAAGTGAGGCCTGTCATTCAGCTGCAGTGCTGGACCCAGAAGAGGAGTGGGAAGCCATGCTGCCGGAGTTAAAGTCTACTCTGCAGCAGCTTCTAAAGCTTCCCCAGGAAGAAGAGGAAATTAGTGAGCAAATTACTAATACAGAGAATCCTGAAGAGGTGAAAGGACGCATCCATCAACTGCTTGCCAAAGCTAGTTACAAGTATGTGAAAGAATGGGATATTTGCTAATGATCTGTTTTGGTTTTAGAGTTAGCTTTCAAGATATATATACAATGTTTCTTTAAAATGAATTTAGATATGCTGCCATCAGATGATGGTAGGCGTTTTAACTATGAAAACAATTAAATGTAAATAGTATTATATTCTAATTAAACATTACTCTTCCATTTGAAGAAGAAAGCATGTAAATATAACTTTGGTTGTATAATCTTGAGTAAGTTGCTTAATGTCTCAGCCTTGGTTTGATTATCTATAAAATAAGAAATTAATTATATCATAGGATCTCTACTTTGAAATTTTATGAGCTAATAAATATCAGACTAGGGTCGGGCATGGTGGCTCACGCCTGTAATCCTAGCACTCTGGGAGGCTGAGGCGGGTAGATTGCCTGAGCTCACAGGTTCAAGACCAGCCTGAGCCAGACTGAGACCTCATCTCCAAAAAATAACCAGGGGTTGTGATGGGCGTCTGTAGTCCAACTACTTGGGAGGCTGAGGCAAGAGAATCACTTAAGCCCAAGAGTTGGAGATTGCTGTGAGCTGTGACACCACAGCACCCTACCAAGGGTGACAAAGTGAGACTCTGTCTCAAAAAAAAATATCAGACTTGCTTGATGTTCAAATCAAGCTAGTATGAGACCTGATTGGAGAGAAAAGATTTCTCCTAGTAATTTTTTTTTTTTTTTGGTAGAGACAGAGTCTCACTTAATCGCCCTCAGTAGAGTGCTGTGGTGTCACACAGCTCACAGCAACCTCCAATTCCTGGGCTTATGCGATTCTCTTGCCTCAGCCTCCCAAGTAGCTGGACTACAGGCACCCACCATAACACCCGGCTATTTTTTTGTTTTGCAGTTCGGCGGGGCCAGGTTTGAACCCACCACCCTTGGAATATGGGGCTGGTGCCCTACTCGCTGAGCCACAGGAGCCTCCCTCTCCTAGTAATTTTGTAACTCTGGTACTTGAGAGTAGCTTAGCAACAAAAATCCATTTAGCTGCCAACAGAGCTATTCTTTTTTTTTTTTTTTTTTTTTTTGAGACAGAGCCTCAAGCTTTCACCCCGGATAGAGTGCCATGGCTTCACAGCTCACAGCAACCTCCAATTCCTGGGCTCAAGTGAGTCTCTTGCCTCTGCCTCCCAAGTAGCTGGGACTACAGACACCCGCCACAATGCCCGGCCATTTTTTGGTTGCAGCTATTATTGTTGTTTGGCAGGCCCGGGCTGGATTCGAACCTGCCAGCTCAGGTGTACGTGGCTGGCGCCTTAGCCCGTTGAGCCACAGGCGCCGAGCCTAACAGAGCTATTCTTAAACCTTAGCCATGAGTTTGTTAGTTACTTCTTACCTAATTGGGCTATTCAATAAAGACTGAATAGAGGGTGGCTTATTTGCCTTTAATACCTTTATCTTTCTAGTGTCTCTTTTATTTTGCTAGAACATAAATAGAGACCATCATTTTATAACTGCTGCTTCTTTCTCCAAGCATAATAGTATTTTCTTCTATCAAAAGCTTTTCTCGGTGGTGGCGCCAGTGGCTAAAGAAGTAGGGCACCGACTCCATATATTGAGGGTGGCAGGTTCAAACTCAGCCCCGACTAAAAAAAAAAAAGCGCTTTTCTCAGGTGGTGCCTGTGGCTCAATGAGTACGGCACCACCCCCACATATGGTGTTGGGTTCAAACCTGACTCTGGCCAAAAAAAACTTGAAAAAAAAAAAAAGCTTTTCTCATGTTAAACTTGTCACCCTTCCCTAAGAAATCCTAGTAATAGGTGCCAGGTTAAGTTGAGTTTTTTTGTTTTTCAAGACAGAGTTTCACTTTATCACCGTTGGTGGAAGTGCCATGGTGTCTTAGCTCACAGCAACCTCAAACTCCCGCTATTTGTAGTCATGGGGGTCTCGCTCTTCCTCAGACTGGTCTCAAATTCCTGAGCTCAATTGATCACCCACCTTGGCCTCCCAGAGTGCTAGGATTAAAGGCATGAGCCACGCCACAGGGCCTGCTAAACGCTCAGCTAGTTTTCCTGTTTTTTTGGAGATGAAGTTTTCACTCTTGCTCAGGCTGGTCTCAAAGTCCTGAACTCAGGCAATCCACCTGCCTCGGCACAAGCCACCATGCCCTCCCCTTTTTTAAAGACTGTAGTAAAGCTCTGTGGCTTCAGAAATAGGAAAAGTGGGCTCAACCCCTGTAGCTCAGTAGCTAGGGTGCCAGCCACATACATTGGAGCTGGTGGGTTCGAACCCAGCCTGGGCCTGCCAGACAACGACAGCTACAACCAAAAGATAGCAGGGCATTTTGACAGGCGCCTGTAGTCCCAGCTACTTGGGAGTCTGAGGCAAGAGAATCGCTTAAGCCCAAGAGTTTGAGGTTGCTGTGAGCAGTGATGCCATGGCACTCTACTGAGGGCGACAGAGTGAGACTCTTATCTCCAGATTAAAAGAAAACAACAAAGGGGTGGTGCCTGTGGCTCAAGGAGTAGGGCACCAGCCCCATATGCCAGAGGTGGTGGGTTCAAACCCAGCCTCAGCCAAAAAAAAAAAGAAAGAAATAAGAAAAGTGTTCTGAGGCTCAGCGCCTGTAGCTCAACGGGCTAAGGCGCCAGCCACGTACACCTGAGCTGGCGGGTTCGAATCCAGTCCGGGCCCGCCAAACAATGACGGCTGCAAC